>OV050030.1:148377987-148620487 GCA_920105625.2 Clusia tigrina
TTGCTATGACAGGATCATTATATCATAAGTAAGAAAAATAAGACATTGAAACGTATATAGAAAAATATCGTAAATATGAAATTCTAATCCTAGAGCTAATTACTTCTAATAACAAAATATACAACAAAATTTTAAAGTTTAAAATGTTTACTTATATTTAATAGTTGTAATACCTAATTTAATAATGCAGTGTATGATTATTACATAAAATTTAATACCTAATAAAATAAATTTGGATGGCCATATTTTAATATTAGTTTAAATTTATTTTATGTTTATTTTATGTTAATATATATATATATATATATATATATATATATATATATATATATATATATATATATATATATATATATATTTAATAAATACAAAATAATACAAAGCGCACAACAAGTCAAAGCTTTCTTTTTCCTTATAATCCCATTCCTTAGGTGTACTAGAACGAAGCCTGTCTTTGTGTACTTATATTATTTAATTTTTTTTTTATTTCTAGGGCACAGTTGTTACTGTAATCTATCTCCACAATTTTGTATGGTTCCTTAAATAGACTATCAAGTTTATGCCCTGCTGGATTGTCTATATATACTACGTCGTTCACTTTTAAGTTTCCAGCCTTCGATCTTCTATCATATGTTTCTTTTTGAATAATTTTATTTTTACAGAGTAGTCTTGTGAGTCAGAATCAAACTACCTGTGCGCAGTTGACCCACAGTAACTGCTCCTAACAGATACTACAAATTTGGCGTAGTTAACATTTAAGTTATATTCACGCACATATTTTTAGTGTGCGTTGATTATTATTTTATTCATTATGCAAACTTTTAGGGTGTCACAGTTCCGCAGTCAAGTTGACGAAAGGCATCGGAATTTAGAATGCACCATCGACACTTTTACATTGAGTAGGTCAGTTGACTTGACCAACGGACACCAATCAACAGATGCGTAACTGGAACACCAGAAAGGTCAATACTTAGAATATATAAAAGACTTATGATTTTAAAAATAAAAGGTCTTAACTCTTGTATTTGAAAATGAACAACACAGTGTTTGACTTGTCAGGAGCTACCAGGTTCTCGCCTACGCCCACACCTATTACCGGTAGCAAAGGGAGCTCTCCACTAACGGCGACAAACACGGACCTCATCAGCAGTTCATTTACACCTTTATGGGCTGTTTGTAATCTGAACTTAACCTGTTTGGCATATTAGTCTACATAGTAGACCGGGTCAATTTTATATGTCAAAATTTTTTAAAATTGGGTGGCATTTTGCTTATTTAACTTACTCTTGGCATATTAAACTTAACCTCTTTGGCATATTAGTCTACATTGTTATTAGTCTACAAATTAGTCTGCCAAATCAATTTTATTTCTCAAAATTTTTCAAAATTGGGTGGCATTTTGCCGTATACCAATTCGAACGGACAATATCCATCAGATAAGCAATGTGTGAAGTATCTAAGTCGCTCGTCCCAATCGGACCTATCGATTGATATGAGTAATCGCACATATTCGTTGAAGTTACTTCTATCGTACCAAGTGTTTGATGGTGGTGAGATGTTGACATTTTAAATTCAACTCGCAATACTTGATTTTTAAATTCGGTGGCCATGTCAGTTAGTAAGGACTTCATTGGTCGATGGAACAAGATTAAATTTTCAAATATCGCGTGTCCTACTGTTCTAGGACGTTTAATTTTGATAGGTGCGACAACCAAATATTTTGTTAAGTCGCATATCATATTTAACACATACTCGTTACCATGTTTTGAACGGGGAAGCGGACCGACAGTGTCTATAAGAACGTTATCTAACGCCTGTGTGGGTGTATCAGTGATAATTATCGGTTCTTTTGGCTTTACTTGGTCCTTGTTTTTTTTACACTTTTCGCATTTCCTGACGTAATCTCTAACATCCTTGGTTATGTTTTTCCAAAAATAGTGCAATGTGAGATTTCTCAGTAGTCTTGTTATCCCTGGACGACCTCCACTAAAGGGGTCATCATGCAATTTTTAGCAATTTTTCTTTTTCCATTTTATCAGTAACATACTAGTATATAATTTTTGATGTAATGGCGATTTGAATAACCTTTTAAAGCCCTTAATTAATTGATTTGCGCGCGTTTTAAATTCAGTAATGTTTATCAATTGGAATGAATCATCATTGGCCGGCCTCCTTATACAGCCTTGGGAATAGTTGGTTGAATCGACGAAATATTAATCAAGATTTACTGTTTTAATAATTTGTTTCCCTTTTTAAAAACAAGCCTAGGGTTGTCTCGGAAAATTTCAAATTTTATCACCATATGCTACTTCTGAGGGTTTTAATGTTTCGAAACAACAAACATCTTGGATGGTTGTGTTGTTACTTGCAATTCTTGAACTGATTGTCTTTTTTTTTGTTGATCTAGTGGATATCCTAGTGATCTGATTGATTCCAGTAATGAAATCTTTAAAACCAATACGTGACAAGGCATCTGCCCCATTTTCCTTTCCCTTAATAAACTCAACAGTTAAATCATCTTCTTCCAAATCCAAGGCATAATCGTTAATCTGAAAGATGGATTTTGTAATGAATACAAGTGTGTGAGTGGTTTGTGATCAGTTTTTGCCAAAAATATGTAGCCATAAAGATATGGTCTGAAATAGTTTGTAGCCCAATGTATGGCTAACTCTTGTTCAATAGGTGCCTTGTTGGATTCTCCAGATGGATTGAAAGACCTACACTTTTCAGGGATTTTATTCTATGCACGTTTGAAATACATTTCGAAAATTTTTGATCGTGTGATGTTCTGAGCAGCCAGTCACTATTAGGTCCTCCATATAAATGAAGGTATGAAAACTTTCTAGTCCAGCAAATGCTAAGGACATCTTCCTTTGGATTAAGTTGAGTGCCACTTTCAATCCATAAGGCAATTTTCTAAATATTTTCATTTGAAAAATATTAATAGACCTCTCATCTAACTCGACCTGATGAAATCCTGATGTCAAGTCAAGGCAACAGAAGTATTTCGCTCGACCAAGTTGATCTAATATATCCTCTATAAGTGCTAAGGATAACTGTTTTTTTTTAATATTATAGTATTAGCTATGAAGATACCATCCGCTACTGCCTGATTTGGTATCAACGCAAAATTTTCCATACAGTTGATTGAAGTATGCCTATGGTAATTACTTCCGAACGAGCTGGTATAGCTAGAAAATTAGGTGCAGGAGTGCTGAGAAGTTCTAAAATACTTTTCGGCCTAATAGTCAAATAATCCCATTCATTCTGATTCTGATATTCAAGTAATCATCTATACTTTTTTATGAAGTCGAAACCGATTATTCCGTCACATGGTATAGGAAATGTGTCACTTACTACGAGTACATGAAAATCGTGTGGAATAAAAAAAAATCGTTATTCTTAGGTGTATTTTCACCTTTCCCAATGATTCTATCACAGCTGAACTAATTTCCGCAAGTTTTGTAATAAAATTTGTCTGAGTAGGTTCCTATGTGTGTACTTTATTGGCTTAAAGACTCATTACATGGCGATCCTGCCAAATATGGTTACCATCATTACAATAGAATGAACCACTATTATTATAGAAAGAACGTCCACCCCCACGAGGGCGATAAGTTAAATTATTTCGTCCTCCACAAAACACGACAGAGAAGATCTTAGCGCTAGTGCTTATTTTAGCGTTAACGAATTTAGTCATAGCTGCATTTATGTCAGAAAATTGTCCACTTTCCATGATTAGTTTAACCCTCTTATGGGCAGCGTTTTGGGTTATGGCTTTTTTGCCCACTTTAGTTGCCTCAGATCTGCCGACCAACAAATATTTAACAACAGCAACTTTCGCAGACGATACAGCTATCCTTAGCATTCATCCGAATCCCAAAATCGCATCCCGTGACTCAGAAGATCATCTGGTCCTAGTAACAAATTGGTTAGCTGACTGGCGAATAAACGTTAATGAATCGAAAAGTACGCATACTACCTTTACTATAAAAAAAGGTACATGTCCAGCGATAAAAATCAACAACGTTCCTATTCCTCAAGCAAAGGAGGTTAAGTATCTAGGAATTCATCTTGACTCACGTTTGACATGGAAGCGCCACATCGAAACCAAAAAAAAAACAAATGACTTTGAAAGCAAATAACCTACACTGGCTCATGCACAAAAATTCCAGCTTGAGCCTAGAATATAAAGCACTGCTGTACAAAGCCATCATAAAACCAATTTGGACTTACGGTAGCCAGTTGTGGGGAGGCGCAAGCAACTCTAACATAGAACTTATTCAAAGAGCGCAGTCCAAAATTCTAAGAACCATCACTGGGGCTCCTTGGTTTATAAAGAATACAAACATTCACAAAGATCTGAACATTCCGCTCGTAAAAAAGGAAATCTTTGACGCCAGCTTAAAATATGCGTAAAAAATCAAAGAGCACCCAAATCATCTAGCTAGGATACTAGCATGTAATAGGGTTCCAAGTCGCCTAAAACGTGCGAAATCACCAGCACAACTAACATCGACACCTTAATCATGTACAAAAACTAATATAACATTTATTACAGTAACTAACATATAACATTGTGATTACTAAAATTCACCAAGCATTGGCAAGGTGTATTAATATTAATTATTTAGTTTGTAAGATATGCTTACTTATTGTTAGTCTAAGATTAGAAGATACAATAAATAAATATATGAAATAAAAAAAAAAAAATAAAAAAAAACTTTAGTTGCATATTTTGATGCCAATTCTGGCATAGCACCTTCTCTAATGTGAGCATTTTGTAACTGCTTAAATAAGTCTGATACATCTTTTGAAAAAATATTGGCATTTTTGCCTTGTTGCTTTGTGCTTGATTGCCTAGCCTCAATCACCTCTGTGGATTCACCCTTAATTCCAGTTTTTAGTGTACTTATTACTTGCTTGATCATATTTTCAGTCGTAAGTTTGTTTCTTACTGCCCCTTTTAGTTTAGTTTTTATGACCCGAATGGCACATCCACATGATTTTCTTTTAATAGTTCTATGAGCTCTAAAGCATCGATAAAACTTTGCAAACTTTCAGGTCTGCCATCAAAATCCGGAATTGTTCTGGTTGTAAACCCTACAAAATCTGCTAAACGGGAATTCATATTTGTTCTTATTTCTTGTTCAACTGTTTCTTCTGAAATTGCTCTGGGCATTGGCTAATCATTGATTAGTAGAATTTTGTCGAAAATGTTGATCAATTTTCCTATACACTTAAGGTATCTATCTGTACATTTGCTTGCTTGTGTAGTTATAATTTCTTGACCTGCACTATCTGAACTGTTGTATATTTTCCATGCCAAATCGACATACCGATTGTATATTTGTATCAGGTCTACCTTATATTCTTTCAACTTTTCTACATTTTCTGAAATTTTCTCCAATAATATTCTTTTTGTAGTTTAATAAAAATTGTCTCTCCTTACATTTAATTCTTTGAACATCTATTTTTCTTAATTTTTCTATTTTCTATTTTCAATAAAACTAAGTCTTCTATTTCTACCTTAAGTGTATTGGTTTTATTTTTTAGGTTGGTTTGTATACGTTTTTCTTTTGCTTTCATTAGCATTTGTTTTGCCTTTTCGTGGGCATGTCGTAATCTATCTCTTAACTCGTTGGTGTAAGTTTCAAAGTTGTATATTTTTACGTTATTTTCTAGTACTTCATTTGGTAAACCTGAGAGTTTCCCATATATTAATTCGTAAGGTGTGTAACCAGTGTACACATGTGGCATTGTATTGTAAGCGAAAGTGAAGTAAGGAATGCACTGATCCCATTCGTCGTCGTTTGTCGATGTCCGTAGAAATTCGTTCAAAACTCTGTGGTTACGTTCTAAAGAGCCTATTATTTCGTGGTGGTACGGTGCCGAAAATTGTTGTTGTATTTTGAGCAGTGCACATATGTTTGCCATTAGCTCGTTTGTAAATTCTGTTCCGTTGTCAGATTTCAGTATTTTAAAGTGTCCATATTTGAGTATAAAGTGTTCAACTAGTGTTTTTGCTGTTGTGTGGGCGTCTTTTGTTGTCATTGGGTGTGCTATTACTAATTTTGTCAGTTCGCGCTGCATGGTCAGTATGTAGCGGTATTCGTTTGAGATCTTTAATGGTCCTACGGTGTCAATTGATATGACCTCGAAACTGGTGTGATAGTATGGCGCCTAGTGCATAATTTGATGCGTCTGTAGTTAGAATTAAGGGTTTGTTAAAATTTGGGTATTGTAGTAGTGGTGGGTTTATTAATTTTTGTTTGAGAGTGGAAAAAGCTGTTTGGCACTCGTCTGTCCATACAAATTTGTCTGATTTCTTTAGTAAGGCGTTCAAAGTTTTTGCAATGTCTGCAAATTCTGGTATGAATTTTCTATAATAATTGCAGAATGCAACGAATCTTCTTACTTCATCGGCGTTTTTCGGTTGTGGGTAATTCTTAACGGTCTCGTACTTTGCGCTGGGTCAGTTTTAACTACGTCTTGTGTAATCAAATGTCCTAAGTATACAACTTCTGGTCTTAGAAGGTTGCATTTTGATGGGTTCAATTTTAAATTGTTGTTCAGTTTTCTGAAGTCCACTATAAGTCTCCATTTCTTTTTATCATTTGTGTTCTTTTTGGGAACCAAAAGGAGTGGAGCATTTGTATGGGCTGACTGAAGGTTCAATGATATTCTCCTGTAGCATTTTCTGTACCTGTTCATTCACAATTTCAGTGTGTTTGTGTGTGTGCCAGTCTGTAGTTTTTAATGTAAATGGGTGTGTTGTCATGTGTTGTTATATTTTGTGTATAGAAATTGTTTGTCGATAGGGGTTCATCTTCAAGATGAAAAATTTCTTGGTATTGTCTCAGGATGTTTATTAGTTGGATTTTTGTCATTTCTTTTTGATAGGTGCGTCAACCAAATATTTTGTTAAGTCGCATATCATATTTAACACATACTCGTTACCATGTATTGGACGGGGAAGCGGACCTACAGTGTCTATAAGTACGTTATCTAACGCCTGTGTGGGTGTATCAGTGATAATTATCGGTTCTTTTGGCTTTACTTGGCCCTTGTTTTTTTTTACACTTTTCGCATTTCCTGACGTAATCTCTAACATCCTTGGTTATGTTTTTCCAAAAATAGTGCATTGTGCGATTTCTCAGTAGTCTTGTTATCCCTGGACGACCTCCACTAAAGGGGTCATCATGAAATTTTTGTAGCAATCTTTCTTTTTCCATTTTATCAGTAGCATACTCGTATATAATTTTTGGTGTAATGGCGATTTGAATAACCTTTTAAGGCCCTTAATTAATTGATTTGCGCGCGTTTTAAATTCAGTAATTTTTATCAATTTGAATAAATCATCATTGGCCGGCCTCCTTATACAGCCTTGGGAATAGTCGGTTGAATCAACGAAAAATTTATCAAGATTTACTGTTTTAATAATTTGTTTCCCTTTTTAAAAACAAGCCTAGGGTTGTCTCGGAAAATTTCAAATTTTATCACCATATGCTACTTCTGAGGGTTTTAATGTTTCGCAACAACAAACATCTTGGATGGTTGTGTTGTTACTTGCAATTCTTGAACTGATTGTTTTTTTTTTTGTTGATCTAGTGGATATCGTAGTGATCTGATTTATTCCAGTAATGATATCTTTAAAACCAATACGTGACAAGGCATTTGCCCATATTTTCCTTTCGCTTAATAAACTCAACAGTTAAATCGTCTTCTTCCAAATCCAACGCATAATCGTTAATCTGGAAGATGGATTTTGTAATGAATACAAGTGTGTGAGTGGTTTGTGATCAGTTTTTGCCAAAAATTTGTAGCCATAAAGATATGGTCTGAAATAGTTTATAGCCCAATGTATGCATGTCCGCAGCTTACTAGCATCGGCAATGACACAAAATGACTTGTTGAAGTCCGGATACTTCAGGATACTTGGGCTGAATCTGATAAGATGCCTTCATTGGTACATCTATGCCCTAAATAAGTGACTTCGTGGTTGAAAGACCTACACTTTTCAGGGATTTTATTCTATGCAGGTTTGAAATACATTTCGAAAATTTTTGATCGTGTGATGTTCTGAGCAGCCAGTCACTTATAGATCCTCCATATAAATGAAGGTATGAAAACTTTCTAGTCCAGCAAATGCTAAGGACATCTTCCTTTGGATTAAGTTGAGTGCCACTTTCAATCCATAAGGCAATTTTCTAAATCTTTTCATTTGAAAAATATTAATAGAACTCTCATCTAACTCGACCTGATGAAATCCTGATGTCAAGTCAAGGCAACAGAAGTATTTCGCTCGACCAAGTTGATCTAATTGTGCTAAGGATAACTGATTTTTTTTTAATATTATAGTATTAGCTATGAAGATACCATCCGCTACTGCCTGATTTGGTATCAACGCAAAATTTTCCATACAGTTGATTGAAGTATGCCTATGGTAATTACTTCCGAACGAGCTGGTATAGCTAGAAAATTAGGTGCAGGAGTGCTGAGAAGTTCTAAAATATTTTTCGGCCTAATAGTCAAATAATCCCATTCATTCTGATTCTGCTATTCAAGTAATCATCTATACTTTTTTATGAAGTCGAAACCGATTATTCCGTCACATGGTATAGGAAATGTGTCACTTAATACGAGTACATGAAAATCGTGTGGAATCAAAAAAAAAATCGTTTTTCTTAGGTGTGTTTTCACCTTTCCCAATGATTCTATCACAGCTGAACTAATTTCCGCAAGTTTTGTAATAAAATTTGTCTGAATAGGTTCCACTGTGTGTACTTTATTGGCTTTGAGAAGAGATACATCAGCACCCGTATCGATAAAAAAGTGCTGTTTAAAGAATCATTACATGGCGATCCTGCCAAATATGGTTACCATCATTACAATAGAATGAACCACTATTATAATAGAAAGAACGTCCACCCCCACGAGGGCGATAAGTTAAATTATTTCGTCCTCCACAAAACACTGTGAAGACCTAAATTTTGTAACAATTTAAGGTCACACAAAGTACCGCCCTCACCATATACCATCACCATGCGAGCACATGTAGCCAAACCACGCCACACGTGGTTATGCTCGAACATGACACAACGCCGAAATACGGAAATTCTGTATGCGCGAACACGACACAGTGCCGAAATACGGGACTTGTCGATGGTCGCATGAAAAATGTATAAAAGGCCGGTGCACAGAAGAACCGGTCTCTTGTGATTTGAACAGCGGCGGCGACAACAGCGGGCGAGCACGAGCTCTTGCGACTTCAACAGCGGCGGCGATAACAGCGGACGAACACGAGCTCTTGTGATTTGAACAGCGGCGGCGACAACAGCGGGCAAGCACGAGCTCTTGTGATTTCAACAGCGGCGGCGACAACAGCGGACGAACACGAGCTCTTGCGATTTCAACAGCGGCGGCGACAACAGCGGACGAGCAGGCGCTCTCTTGCGATAACCAACAGCGGCGGCGACAACAGCGGACGAGCAGGCGTGTAAGTGGGTATAGTATTCGCGGACAGTGGCGACCACGGCAGACAATTACTGACTTTGAGACTTCTTACGTGATTGGTGGTGTGAGGTTTTAACCGACATCACTACCACGTAAGAGAGTGCTCCACCCTAGACGAAGTAAACGCGAGGTTTTAACCGGCGTTTCACTTCAAAGCAGCTATTGCTTCAAGTTAGAATTTTGAGACTTCTTACGTGATTGGTGGTGTGAGGTTTTAACCGACATCACTACCACGTAAGAGAGTGCTCCACCCTAGACGAAGTAAACGCGAGGTTTTAACCGGCGTTTCACTTCAAAGCAGCTATTGCTTCAAGTTAGACTTTTGAGACTTCTTACGTGATTGGTGGTGTGAGGTTTTAACCGACATCACTACCACGTAAGAGAGTGCTCCCCCCTAGACGAAGTAAACGCGAGGTTTTAACCGGCGTTGAATTTCAAAGCAGCTATTGCTTCTACGTCTGCCACTACCCCACTTCACTGCCATTAGACGAAGCGGAGAGAATACAGGATTAGTTCTAATTAGTCTAAGATGAAGTTGTAATTTACTGAATAATAAAATAAAGTAAACAAACTCCATCAAACGTTGTGTTAAGGTCAAGAAAATAAATATTGTACAGGACTCTGGGAAGACTGAGCGTACCCCAGCTAGAGATTCCTTACATGGCGCCCGAGCAGGGACCTTAACACAACGAATCGATATGAAGCCGAAGTCAGGGTGGACCTATACCCTACGCAAAGACCAGCTAGAACAATACGCGGCAGAATTTAAACTTGACAATACTGGAAGTGTGGACGAACTGCGAAAAGGGTTCGCAGCTTTGATAGTTGATAGCACCACTAACCCGGAATTCCGCAAACGACTGAAGGAATTGGAAATAAAGCACACGCAAGAGACAGCAAGCTCCACATTACCAAAAACATCGAAGTCAACGTTAATACAACCATCTCACGTCCACATAGAGGAAATGGAACGACACCAGGAACAACCATCTGTTGGCGCAGATAACATGAACGCCTTTGTGTCAACTCAATGTGTTATCGTCATTGAACAAGTTCGTAAGTGGCCAGTAAAATACGACGGCGATAAGGATCCGTTGGGATTTATAGAGCGCGTAAAGGAACTGGCAGACATGTATGGTCTCAACCGGGACTTACTCCCTCGCACAATGCCACAGCTTCTCACAGATAAGGCATTAACCTGGCACCGAAACAACAAAAGGCAGTGGGTCACGTTTGAAGCATTCGAACGAGACTTTCCGAAATTTTTCCTCCCCAGCCGATATTTTGAAGATCTAGACGATGAGATCCGAAAACGGGTGCAAAAGCCAAGAGAGGCCTTTAAGGATTATACCATCGCCCTGCAAAATCTGATGGGGCGTGCGCAGTATGACGAAGACCGACAGAACGAACGTATCTTCCGCAATAGTTTGCCCGACTACCGCCTATACATACGGCGTGACGATTTCTCCTCGCTGGACGAACTGATCACTCGTGAGCAAGAATACGAAAGTATCAGAGCGGATCAGGAAACACTGCGTGAAGCACCACAACGCAGCCGACAACAACCACCACATGAGCAGCTACCACGATACCAACCGGAACCTCGACGCGAGCGAGCACAAACAATAGGCATCAAAATAAGTCCCAAAACCGCATGTCGACGCTGCGGTCAAGAAGGACACATTCAACGCAATTGTCGGAACCCACAGGTATTGTTCTGCTGGTAGTGCAGCCAGACGAATATCCGAACAATTGAGTGCTGTCAACAGCAAACGGGAAACGAGCAAGGACCCCACACAACCGGGGACGATTGGGGCCGTCAAATCGCAACCCGTTCCGCCAACAGTAAAGTTGTTACGTTGCGAGCGTAACCATATCTTCGCCACAGTTACGGTGGACGGAGAACAAATAAATGCGACGATAGACACCGGGGCTATAAAGAGCTTCATCAATGGAAATTTTGCCAAACAACATCGAAGTCCGAACAACGTAGTCGCAGTAAACGTGAGGGCACAACTAGCAAACGGCGGTGAATGCACAAGCAAGGAAGCCCTTATCCTCGACGTGCGAATAGGTGATAAATGTTGCCGAATGCCGTTTCTCATCTTCCCACGTGCATCTGGACAAGTTATTTTAGGGTTAGATTTCTTGTACACCATGGGAGCTACACTTTCTCTCGGAGGGAGCTCCGTTGAATTGAGAGCCGACAGGAGAAACTCACGAAACAACCCCAAACAGTTGACAGTGCGTAACAGGAATCCTAGGAAGCAACAGCAGAGGTCACCACAGAAACAACAAGGACAGCAAACGCTAATACAACAACAATTGACAATAGCAAGCGACGATCAACAGATAACCCCGCCTGCAGTGAGACGAGGGCATTCGAAGCGGAGCGCAAACAACAGCAATCTCAGCAACAACAACAATAACATTAACAAAATTGCCGCTAGCCTCTCAGCTAAAGCCGGCGCTGCCGAAGAAGCCGAAGCGGCCGCAACTACATCATCGGCTTCAGCCACAACTACAACACCCCGCAACTACGGACGGAAGAAGAAGTACCAATAAGTAACGCAAGTCCTGCAACGAATTGCTGACACTCTTGAGGATCAGGAGCCACATCCGATGCCCGCCAAAGTGGTTAATATTGAATTAGCAGAAGGTTCATGTACGAGTGCACTCACAGCGACATCGCCTTTACTAAACGCCCATTATGATGAAACTCCAACGCTGGACTTGCACGATCCCAGCTCCAATTCCAACGCTCACGTTCGTCTACCAAGCACTGCGCCTTCATCGCCAGCGGGGCGTGATTATAAGATCAAAGACAAGTTCAAACGGACCCTTACGCTGGACAACCAGGTCAACTGCAACGCGGTGGTCCCTTCACCGAGCGCACAAGTATCCGCTGAAGGCACTGGTACTGCTGGCATAGTCGCAGCCGAGGAGGAACAGCAACGCGGTTCGGTAAAACTGGTCTTATCCAAAAAGAAGGGTAGGATTTTCAAAAGATTTTCAATAGAATGAACCACTATTATTATAACTAGAAAGACCGTCCACCCCCACGAGGGCGATAAGTTAAATTATTTCGTCCTCTACAAAACACGACAGAGAAGATCTCAGCGCTAGTGCTTATTTTAGCGTTAACGAATTTAGTCATAGCCGCATTTATGTCAGAAAATTGTCCACTTTTCATGATTAGTTTAACCCTCTTATGGGCAGCGTTTTGGGTTATGGCTTTTTTGCCCACTTTTGTTGCATATTTTGATGCCAATTCTGGCATAGCACCTTCTCTAATGTGAGCATTTTGTAACTGCTTAAATAAGTCTAATACATCTTTTGAAAAAATATTGGCATTTTTGCCTTGTTGCTTTGTTCTTGCCTGTGGATTCACCCTTAATTCCAGTTTTTAGTGTACTTACTACTTGCTTGATCATATTTTCAGTCGTAAATTTGTTTCTTACTGCCCCTTTTAGTTTAGTTTTTATGACCCGAATGGCACATCCACATGATTTTCTTTTAATATTTCTATGAGCTCTAAAGCATCGATAAAACTTTGCAAACTTTCAGGTCTGCCATCAAAATCCGGAATTGTTCTGGTTGTAAACCCTACAAAATCTGCTAAACTGGAATTCATATTTGTTCTTATTTCTTGTTCAACTGTTTCTTCTGAAATTGCTATGGGCATTGGCTAATCATTGATTAGTAGAATTTTGTCGAAAATGTTGATCAATTTTCCTATACACTTAAGGTATCTATCTGTACATTTGCTTGCTTGTGTAGTTATAATTTCTTGACCTGCACTATCTGAACTGTTGTATATTTTCCATGCCAAGTCGATATACCGATTGTATATTTGTATCAGGTCTACCTTATATTCTTTCAACTTTTCTACATTTTCTGAAATTTTCTCCATTAATATTCTTTTTGTAGTTTAATAAAAATTGTCTCTCCTTACATTTAATTCTTTGAACATCTATTTTTCGTAATTTTTCTATTTTCTATTTTCAATAAAACTAAGTCTTCTATTTCTACCTTAAGTGTATTGGTATTATTTTTTAGGTCGGTTTGTATACGTTTTTCTTTTGCTTTCATTAGCATTTGTTTTGCCTTTTCGTGGGCATGTCGTAATCTATCTCTTAACTCGTTGGTGTAAGTTTCAAAGTTGTATATTTTTACGTTATTTTCTAGTACTTCATTTGGTAAACCTGGGAGTTTCCCATATATTAATTCGTAAGGTGTGTAACCAGTGTCAACATGTGGCATTGTGTTGTAAGCGAAAGTGAAGTAAGGAATGCACTGATCCCATTCGTCGTCGTTTGTCGATGTCAGTAGAAATTCGTTCAAAACTCTGTGGTTACGTTCTAAAGAGCCTATTATTTCGTGGTGGTACGGTGCCGAAAATGTTTGTTGTATTTTGAGCAGTGCACATATGTTTGCCATTAGCTCGTTTGTAAATTCTGTTCCGTTGTCAGATTTCAGTATTTTAAATTGTCCATATTTGAGTATAAAGTATTCAACTAGTGTTTTTGCTGTTGTGTGGGCGTCTTTTGTTGTCATTGGGTGTGCTATTACTAATTTTGTCAGTTCGCACTGGATGGTCAGTATGTAGCGGTATTCGTTTGAGATCTTTAATGGTCCTACGGTGTCAATTGATATGACCTCGAAACTGGTGTGATAGTAAGGCACCTAGTGCATAATTTGATGCGTCTGTAGTTAGAATTAAGGGTTTGTTAAAATTTGGGTATTGTAGTAGTGGTGGCTTTATTAATTTTTGCTTGAGAGTGGACACAGCTGTTTGACACTCGTCTGTCCATACAAATTTGTCTGATTTCTTTACTAAGGCGTTCAAAGTTTTTGCAATGTCTGCAAATTCTGGTATGAATTTTGTATAATAATTGCAGAATGCAACGAATCTTCTTACTTCATCGGCGTTTTTCGGTTGTGGGTAATTCTTAACGGTCTCGTACTTTGCGCTGGGTCAGTTTTAACTCCGTCTTGTGTAATCAAATGTCCTAAGTATACAACTTCTGGTCTTAGAAAGTTGCATTTTGATGGGTTCAATTTTAAATTGTTGTTCAGTTTTCTGAAGTCCACTATAAGTCTCCATTTCTTTTTATCATTTGTGTTCTTTTTTGGAACCAAAAGGAGTGGAGCATTTGTATGGGCTGACTGAAGGTTCAATGATATTCTCCTGTAGCATTTTCTGTACCTGTTCATTCACAATTTCAGTGTGTGTGTGTGTGTGCCAGTCTGTAGTTTTTAATGTAAATGGGTGTGTTGTCATGTGTTGTTATATTTTGTGTATAGAAATTGTTTGTCGATAGGGGTTCATCTTCAAGATGAAAAATTTCTTGGTATTGTCTCAGGATGTTTATTAGTTGGATTTTTGTCATTTCTTTTTGATAGGTGCGTCAACCAAATATTTTGTTAAGTCGCATATCATATTTAACACATATTCGTTACCATGTATTGGACGGGGAAGCGGACCTACAGTGTCTATAAGAACGTTATCTAACGCCTGTGTGGGTGTATCAGTGATAATTATCGGTTCTTTTGGCTTTACTTGGCCCTTGTTTTTTTTTACACTTTTCGCATTTCCTGACGTAATCTCTAACATCCTTGGTTATGTTTTTCCAAAAATAGTGCATTGTGCGATTTCTCAGTAGTCTTGTTATCCCTGGACGACCTCTACTAAAGGGGTCATCATGAAATTTTTGTAACAATCTTTCTTTTTCCATTTTATCAGTAGCATACTCGTATATAATTTTTGGTGTAATGGCGATTTGAATAACCTTTTAAGGCCCTTAATTAATTGATTTGCGCGCGTTTTAAATTCAGTAATGTTTATCAATTGGAATAAATCATCATTGGCCGGCCTCCTTATACAGCCTTGGGAATAGTCGGTTGAATCAACGAAAAATTTATCAAGATTTACTGTTTTAATAATTTGTTTCCCGTTTTAAAAACAAGCCTAGGGTTGTCTCGGAAAATTTCAAATTTTATCACCATATGCTACTTCTGAGGGTTTTAATGTTTCGAAACAACAAACATCTTGGATGGTTGTGTTGTTACATGCAATTCTTGAACTGATTGTTTTTTTTTTTTGTTGATCTAGTGGATATCGTAGTGATCTGATTTATTCCAGTAATGATATCTTTAAAACCAATACGTGACAAGGCATCTGCCAACATTTTCCTTTCCCTTAATAAACTCAACAGTTAAATCGTCTTCTTCCAAATCCAACGCATAATCGTTAATCTGGAAGATGGATTTTGTAATGAATACAAGTGTGTGAGTGGTTTGTGATCAGTTTTTGCCAAAAATTTGTAGCCATAAAGATATGGTCTGAAATAGTTTATAGCCCAATGTATGGCTAACTCTTGTTCAATAGGTGCCTTGATGGATTCTCCAGTCGTGCCTGCTTTGGATGCGTAAGCAATGGGCAAATATATCTGGTTATGTTCCTGGTTTAGTATGACTCCGCAGCTTACTAGCATCGGCAATGACACAAAATGACTTGTTGAAGTCCGGATACTTCAGGATACTTGGGCTGAATCGGATAAGATGCCTTCATTGGTACATCTATGCCCTAAATAAGTGACTTCGTGGTTGAAAGACCTACACTTTTCAGGGATAAGTTTCAAATTTTATTCTATGCAGGTTTGAAAATCATTTCGAAAATGTTTGATCGTGTGATGTTCTGAGCAGCCAGTCACTTATAGATCCTCCATATAAATGAAGGTATGAAAACTTTCTAGTCCAGCAAATGCTAAGGACATCTTCCTTTGGATTAAGTTGAGTGCCACTTTCAATCCATAAGGCAATTTTCTAAATCTTTTCATTTGAAAAATATTAATAGAACTCTCATCTAACTCGACCTGATGAAATCCTGATGTCAAGTCAAGGCAACTGAAGTATTTCGCTCGACCAAGTTGATCTAATATATCCTCTATAAGTGCTAAGGATAACTGATTTTTTTTTTAATATTATAGTATTAGCTATGAAGATACCATCCGCTACTGCCTGATTTGGTATCAACGCAAAATTTTCCATACAGTTGATTGAAGTATGCCTATGGTAATTACTTCCGAACGAGCTGGTATAGCTAGAAAATTAGGTGCAGGAGTGCTGAGAAGTTCTAAAATATTTTTCGGCCTAATAGTCAAATAATCCCATTCATTCTGATTCTGATATTCAAGTAATCATCTATACTTTTTTATGAAGTCGAAACCGATTATTCCGTCACATGGTATAGGAAATGTGTCACTTACTACGAGTACATGAAAATCGTGTGGAATCAAAAAAAAAATCGTTATTCTTAGGTGTGTTTTCACCTTTCCCAATGATTCTATCACAGCTGAGTTAAGCGATAAGTTAAATTATTTCGTCCTCCACAAAACACGACAGAGAAGATCTCAGCACTAGTGCTTATTTTAGCGTTAACGAATTTAGTCATAGCCGCATTTATGTCAGAAAATTGTCCACTTTTCATGATTAGTTTAACCCTCTTATGGGCAGCGTTTTGGGTTATGGCTTTTTTGCCCACTTTTGTTGCATATTTTGATGCCAATTCTGGCATAGCACCTTCTCTAATGTGAGCATTTTGTAACTGCTTAAATAAGTCTAATACATCTTTTGAAAAAATATTGGCATTTTTGCCTTGTTGCTTTGTTCTTGCCTGTGGATTCACCCTTAATTCCAGTTTTTAGTGTACTTACTACTTGCTTGATCATATTTTCAGTCGTAAATTTGTTTCTTACTGCCCCTTTTAGTTTAGTTTTTATGACCCGAATGGCACATCCACATGATTTTCTTTTAATATTTCTATGAGCTCTAAAGCATCGATAAAACTTTGCAAACTTTCAGGTCTGCCATCAAAATCCGGAATTGTTCTGGTTGTAAACCCTACAAAATCTGCTAAACTGGAATTCATATTTGTTCTTATTTCTTGTTCAACTGTTTCTTCTGAAATTGCTATGGGCATTGGCTAATCATTGATTAGTAGAATTTTGTCGAAAATGTTGATCAATTTTCCTATACACTTAAGGTATCTATCTGTACATTTGCTTGCTTGTGTAGTTATAATTTCTTGACCTGCACTATCTGAACTGTTGTATATTTTCCATGCCAAGTCGATATACCGATTGTATATTTGTATCAGGTCTACCTTATATTCTTTCAACTTTTCTACATTTTCTGAAATTTTCTCCATTAATATTCTTTTTGTAGTTTAATAAAAATTGTCTCTCCTTACATTTAATTCTTTGAACATCTATTTTTCTTAATCTTTCTATTTTCTATTTTCAATAAAACTAAGTCTTCTATTTCTACCTTAAGTGTATTGGTATTATTTTTTAGGTCGGTTTGTATACGTTTTTCTTTTGCTTTCATTAGCATTTGTTTTGCCTTTTCGTGGGCATGTCGTAATCTATCTCTTAACTCGTTGGTGTAAGTTTCAAAGTTGTATATTTTTACGTTATTTTCTAGTACTTCATTTGGTAAACCTGGGAGTTTCCCATATATTAATTCGTAAGGTGTGTAACCAGTGTCAACATGTGGCATTGTGTTGTAAGCGAAAGTGAAGTAAGGAATGCACTGATCCCATTCGTCGTCGTTTGTCGATGTCAGTAGAAATTCGTTCAAAACTCTGTGGTTACGTTCTAAAGAGCCTATTATTTCGTGGTGGTACGGTGCCGAAAATTTTTGTTGTATTTTGAGCAGTGCACATATGTTTGCCATTAGCTCGTTTGTAAATTCTGTTCCGTTGTCAGATTTCAGTATTTTAAATTGTCCATATTTGAGTATAAAGTATTCAACTAGTGTTTTTGCTGTTGTGTGGGCGTCTTTTGTTGTCATTGGGTGTGCTATTACTAATTTTGTCAGTTCGCACTGGATGGTCAGTATGTAGCGGTATTCGTTTGAGATCTTTAATGGTCCTACGGTGTCAATTGATATGACCTCGAAACTGGTGTGATAGTAAGGCACCTAGTGCATAATTTGATGCGTCTGTAGTTAGAATTAAGGGTATGTTAAAATTTGGGTATTGTAGTAGTGGTGGGTTTATTAATTTTTGCTTGAGAGTGGAAAAAGCTGTTTGGCACTCGTCTGTCCATACAAATTTGTCTGATTTCTTTAGTAAGGCGTTCAAAGTTTTTGCAATGTCTGCAAATTCTGGTATGAATTTTGTATAATAATTGCAGAATGCAACGAATCTTCTTACTTCATCGGCGTTTTTCGCTTGTGGGTAATTCTTAACGGTCTCGTACTTTGCGCTGGGTCAGTTTTAACTACGTCTTGTGTAATCAAATGTCCTAAGTATACAACTTCTGGTCTTAGAAGGTTGCATTTTGATGGGTTCAATTTTAAATTGTTGTTCAGTTTTCTGAAGTCCACTATAAGTCATCATTTCTTTTTATCATTTGTGTTCTTTTTGGGAACCAAAAGGAGTGGAGCATTTGTATGGGCTGACTGAATGTTCAATGATATTCTCCTGTAGCATTTTCTGTACCTGTTCATTCACAATTTCAGTGTGTGTGTGTGTGTGCCAGTCTGTAGTTTTTAATGTAAATGGGTGTGTTGTCATGTGTTGTTATATTTTGTGTATAGAAATTGTTTGTCGATAGGGGTTCATCTTCAAGATGAAAAATTTCTTGGTATTGTCTCAGGATGTTTATTAGTTGGATTTTTGTCATTTCTTTTTGATAGGTGCGTCAACCAAATATTTTGTTAAGTCGCATATCATATTTAACACATACTCGTTACCATGTATTGGACGGGGAAGCGGACCTACAGTGTCTATAAGAACGTTATCTATCGCCTGTGTGGGTGTATCAGTGATAATTATCGATTCTTTTGGCTTTACTTGGCCCTTGCTTTTTTTTACACTTTTCGCATTTCCTGACGTAATCTCTAACATCCTTGGTTATGTTTTTCCAAAAATAGTGCATTGTGCGATTTCTCAGTAGTCTTGTTATCCCTGGACGACCTCCACTAAAGGGGTCATCATGAAATTTTTGTAACAATCTTTCTTTTTCCATTTTATCAGTAGCATACTCGTATATAATTTTTGGTGTAATGGCGATTTGAATAACCTCTTAAGGCCCTTAATTAATTGATTTGCGCGCGTTTTAAAGTCAGTAATGTTTATCAATTGGAATAAATCATCATTGGCCGGCCTCCTTATACAGCCTTGGGAATAGTCGGTTGAATCAACGAAATATTAATCAAGATTTACTGTTTTAATAACTTGTTTCCCTTTTTAAAAACAAGCCTAGGATTGTCTCGGAAAATTTCAAATTTTATCACCATAGGCTACTTCTGAGGGTTTTAATGTTTCGAAACAACAAACATCTTGGATGGTTGTGTTGTTACTTGCAATTCTTGAACTGATTGTCTTTTTTTTTGTTGATCTAGTGGATATCCTAGTGATCTGATTTATTCCAGTAATGATATCTTTAAAACCAATACGTGACAAGGCATCTGCCAACATTTTCCTTTCCCTTAATAAACTCAACAGTTAAATCGTCTTCTTCCAAATCCAACGCATAATCGTTAATCTGGAATATGGATTTTGTAATGAATACAAGTGTGTGAGTGGTTTGTGATCAGTTTTTGCCAAAAATTTGTAGCCATAAAGATATGGTCTGAAATAGTTTATAGCCCAATGTATGGCTAACTCTTGTTCAATAGGTGCCTTGATGGATTCTCCAGTCGTGCCTGCTTTGGATGCGTAAGCAATGGGCAAATATATCTGGTTATGTTCCTGGTTTAGTATGACTCCGCAGCTTACTAGCATCGGCAATGACACAAAATGACTTGTTGAAGTCCGGATACTTCAGGATACTTGGGCTGAATCGGATAAGATGCCTTCATTGGTACATCTATGCCCTAAATAAGTGACTTCGTGGTTGAAAGACCTACACTTTTCAGGGATAAGTTTCAAATTTTATTCTATGCAGGTTTGAAATGCATTTCGAAAATGTTTGATCGTGTGATGTTCTGAGCAGCCAGTCACTTATAGATCCTCCATATAAATGAAGGTATGAAAACTTTCTAGTCCAGCAAATGCTAAGGACATCTTCCTTTGGATTAAGTTGAGTGCCACTTTCAATCCATAAGGCAATTTTCTAAATCTTTTCATTTGAAAAATATTAATAGAACTCTCATCTAACTCGACCTGATGAAATCCTGATGTCAAGTCAAGGCAACTGAAGTATTTCGCTCGACCAAGTTGATCTAATATATCGTCTATAAGTGCTAAGGATAACTGATTTTTTTTTTTAATATTATAGTATTAGCTATGAAGATACCATCCGCTACTGCCTGATTTGGTATCAACGCAAAATTTTCCATACAGTTGATTGAAGTATGCCTATGGTAATTACTTCCGAACGAGCTGGTATAGCTAGAAAATTAGGTGCAGGAGTGCTGAGAAGTTCTAAAATATTTTTCGGCCTAATAGTCAAATAATCCCATTCATTCTGATTCTGATATTCAAGTAATCATCTATACTTTTTTATGAAGTCGAAACCGATTATTCCGTCACATGGTATAGGAGTACATGAAAATCGTGTGGAATCAAAAAAAAAATCGTTATTCTTAGGTGTGTTTTCACCTTTCCCAATGATTCTATCACAGCTGAGTTAAGCGATAAGTTAAATTATTTCGTCCTCCACAAAACACGACAGAGAAGATCTCAGCGCTAGTGCTTATTTTAGCGTTAACGAATTTAGTCATAGCCGCATTTATGTCAGAAAATTGTCCACTTTTCATGATTAGTTTAACCCTCTTATGGGCAGCGTTTTGGGTTATGGCTTTTTTGCCCACTTTTGTTGCATATTTTGATGCCAATTCTGGCATAGCACCTTCTCTAATGTGAGCATTTTGTAACTGCTTAAATAAGTCTAATACATCTTTTGAAAAAATATTGGCATTTTTGCCTTGTTGCTTTGTTCTTGCCTGTGGATTCACCCTTAATTCCAGTTTTTAGTGTACTTATTACTTGCTTGATCATATTTTCAATCGTAAGTTTGTTTCTTACTGCCCCTTTTAGTTTAGTTTTTATGACCCGAATGGCACATCCACATGATTTTCTTTTAATATTTCTATGAGCTCTAAAGCATCGATAAACCTTTGCAAACTTTCAGGTCTGCCATCAAAATCCGGAATTGTTCTGGTTGTAAACCCTACAAAATCTGCTAAACGGGAATTCATATTTGTTCTTATTTCTTGTTCAACTGTTTCTTCTGAAATTGCTCTGGGCATTGGCTAATCATTGATTAGTAGAATTTTGTCGAAAATGTTGATCAATTTTCCTATACACTTAAGGTATCTATCTGTACATTTGCTTGCTTGTGTAGTTATAATTTCTTGACCTGCACTATCTGAACTGTTGTATATTTTCCATGCCAAGTCGATATACCGATTGTATATTTGTATCAGGTCTACCTTATATTCTTTCAACTTTTCTACATTTTCTGAAATTTTCTCCATTAATATTCTTTTTGTAGTTTAATAAAAATTGTCTCTCCTTACATTTAATTCTTTGAACATCTATTTTTCGTAATTTTTCTATTTTCTATTTTCAATAAAACTAAGTCTTCTATTTCTACCTTAAGTGTATTGGTATTATTTTTTAGGTCGGTTTGTATACGTTTTTCTTTTGCTTTCATTAGCATTTGTTTTGCCTTTTCGTGGGCATGTCGTAATCTATCTCTTAACTCGTTGGTGTAAGTTTCAAAGTTGTATATTTTTACGTTATTTTCTAGTACTTCATTTGGTAAACCTGGGAGTTTCCCATATATTAATTCGTAAGGTGTGTAACCAGTATCAACATGTGGCATTGTGTTGTAAGCGAAAGTGAAGTAAGGAATGCACTGATCCCATTCGTCGTCGTTTGTCGATGTCAGTAGAAATTCGTTCAAAACTCTGTGGTTACGTTCTAAAGAGCCTATTATTTCGTGGTGGTACGGTGCCGAAAATTTTTGTTGTATTTTGAGCAGTGCACATATGTTTGCCATTAGCTCGTTTGTAAATTCTGTTCCGTTGTCAGATTTCAGTATTTTAAAGTGTCCATATTTGAGTATAAAGTGTTCAACTAGTGTTTTTGCTGTTGTGTGGGCGTCTTTTGTTGTCATTGGGTGTGCTATTACTAGTTTTGTCAGTTCGCACTGGATGGTCAGTATGTAGCGGTATTCGTTTGAGATCTTTAATGGTCCTACGGTGTCAATTGATATGACCTCGAAACTGGTGTGATAGTATGGCGCCTAGTGCATAATTTGATGCGTCTGTAGTTAGAATTAAGGGTTTGTTAAAATTTGGGTATTGTAGTAGTGGTGGCTTTATTAATTTTTGCTTGAGAGTGGAAACAGCTGTTTGGCACTCGTCTGTCCATACAAATTTGTCTGATTTCTTTAGTAAGGCGTTCAAAGTTTTTGCAATATCTGCAAATTCTGGTATGAATTTTCTATAATAATTGCAGAATGCAACGAATCTTCTTACTTCATCGGCGTTTTTCGGTTGTGGGTAATTCTTAACGGTCTCGTACTTTGCGCTGGGTCAGTTTTAACTCCGTCTTGTGTAATCAAATGTCCTAAGTATACAACTTCTGGTCTTAGAAAGTTGCATTTTGATGGGTTCAATTTTAAATTGTTGTTCAGTTTTCTGAAGTCCACTATAAGTCTCCATTTCTTTTTATCATTTGTGTTCTTTTTGGGAACCAAAAGGAGTGGAGCATTTGTATGGGCTGACTGAAGGTTCAATGATATTCTCCTGTAGCATTTTCTGTACCTGTTCATTCACAATTTCAGTGTGTGTGTGTGTGTGCCAGTCTGTAGTTTTTAATGTAAATGGGTGTGTTGTCATGTGTTGTTATATTTTGTGTATAGAAATTGTTTGTCGATAGGGGTTCATCTTCAAGATGAAAAATTTCTTGGTATTGTCTCAGGATGTTTATTAGTTGGATTTTTGTCATTTCTTTTTGATAGGTGCGTCAACCAAATATTTTGTTAAGTCGCATATCATATTTAACACATACTCGTTACCATGTATTGGACGGGGAAGCGGACCTACAGTGTCTATAAGAACGTTATCTAACGCCTGTGTGGGTGTATCAGTGATAATTATCGGTTCTTTTGGCTTTACTTGGCCCTTGTTTTTTTTTTACACTTTCGCATTTCCTGACGTAATCTCTAACATCCTTGGTTATGTTTTTCCAAAAATAGTGCATTGTGCGATTTCTCAGTAGTCTTGTTATCCCTGGACGACCTCCACTAAAGGGGTCATCATGAAATTTTTGTAACAATCTTTCTTTTTCCATTTTATCAGTAGCATACTCGTATATAATTTTTGGTGTAATGGCGATTTGAATAACCTTTTAAGGCCCTTAATTAATTGATTTGCGCGCGTTTTAAATTCAGTAATGTTTATCAATTGGAATAAATCATCATTGGCCGGCCTCCTTATACAGCCTTGGGAATAGTCGGTTGAATCAACGAAAAATTTATCAAGATTTACTGTTTTAATAATTTGTTTCCCTTTTTAAAAACAAGCCTAGGGTTGTCTCGGAAAATTTCAAATTTTATCACCACATGCTACTTCTGAGGGTTTTAATGTTTCGAAACAACAAACATCTTGGATGGTTGTGTTTTTACATGCAATTCTTGAACTGATTGTTTTTTTTTTTGTTGATCTAGTGGATATCGTAGTGATCTGATTTATTCCAGTAATGATATCTTTAAAACCAATACGTGACAAGGCATCTGCCAACATTTGCCTTTCCCTTAATAAACTCAACAGTTAAATCGTCTTCTTCCAAATCCAACGCATAATCGTTAATCTGGAAGATGGATTTTGTAATGAATACAAGTGTGTGAGTGGTTTGTGATCAGTTTTTGCCAAAAATTTGTAGCCATAAAGATATGGTCTGAAATAGTTTATAGCCCAATGTATGGCTAACTCTTGTTCAATAGGTGCCTTGATGGATTCTCCAGTCGTGCCTGCTTTGGATGCGTAAGCAATGGGCAAATATATCTGGTTATGTTCCTGTTTTAGTATGACTCCGCAGCTTACTAGCATCGGCAATGACACAAAATGACTTGTTGAAGTCCGGATACTTCAGGATACTTGGGCTGAATCGGATAAGATGCCTTCATTGGTACATCTATGCCCTAAATAAGTGACTTCGTGGTTGAAAGACCTACACTTTTCAGGGATAAGTTTCAAATTTTATTCTATGCAGGTTTGAAATACATTTCGAAAATGTTTGATCGTGTGATGTTCTGAGCAGCCAGTCACTTATAGATCCTCCATATAAATGAAGGTATGAAAACTTTCTAGTCCAGCAAATGCTAATTACATCTTCCTTTGGATTAAGTTGAGTGCCACTTTCAATCCATAAGGCAATTTTCTAAATCTTTTCATTTCAAAAATATTAATAGAACTCTCATCTAACTCGACCTGATGAAATCCTGATGTCAAGTCAAGGCAACTGAAGTATTTCGCTCGACCAAGTTGATCTAATATATCCTCTATAAGTGCTAAGGATAACTGATTTTTTTTTTAATATTATAGTATTAGCTATGAAGATACCATCCGCTACTGCCTGATTTGGTATCAACGCAAAATTTTCCATACAGTTGATTGAAGTATGCCTATGGTAATTACTTCCGAACGAGCTGGTATAGCTAGAAAATTAGGTGCAGGAGTGCTGAGAAGTTCTAAAATATTTTTAGGCCTAATAGTCAAATAATCCCATTCATTCTGATTCTGATATTCAAGTAATCATCTATACTTTTTTATGAAGTCGAAACCGATTATTCCGTCACATGGTATAGGAAATGTGTCACTTACTACGAGTACATGAAAATCGTGTGGAATCAAAAAAAAAATCGTTATTCTTAGGTGTGTTTTCACCTTTCCCAATGATTCTATCACAGCTGAGTTAAGCGATAAGTTAAATTATTTCGTCCTCCACAAAACACGACAGAGAAGATCTCAGCGCTAGTGCTTATTTTAGCGTTAACGAATTTAGTCATAGCCGCATTTATGTCAGAAAATTGTCCACTTTTCATGATTAGTTTAACCCTCTTATGGGCAGCGTTTTGGGTTATGGCTTTTTTGCCCACTTTTGTTGCATATTTTGATGCCAATTCTGGCATAGCACCTTCTCTAATGTGAGCATTTTGTAACTGCTTAAATAAGTCTAATACATCTTTTGAAAAAATATTGGCATTTTTGCCTTGTTGCTTTGTTCTTGCCTGTGGATTCACCCTTAATTCCAGTTTTTAGTGTACTTATTACTTGCTTGATCATATTTTCAATCGTAAGTTTGTTTCTTACTGCCCCTTTTAGTTTAGTTTTTATGACCCGAATGGCACATCCACATGATTTTCTTTTAATATTTCTATGAGCTCTAATGCATCGATAAACCTTTGCAAACTTTCAGGTCTGCCATCAAAATCCGGAATTGTTCTGGTTGTAAACCCTACAAAAACTGCTAAACGGAAATTCATATTTGTTCTTATTTCTTGTTCAACTGTTTCTTCTGAAATTGCTCTGGGCATTGGCTAATCATTGATTAGTAGAATTTTGTCGAAAATGTTGATCAATTTTCCTATACACTTAAGGTATCTATCTGTACATTTGCTTGCTTGTGTAGTTATAATTTCTTGACCTGCACTATCTGAACTGTTGTATATTTTCCATGCCAAGTCGATATACCGATTGTATATTTGTATCAGGTCTACCTTATATTCTTTCAACTTTTCTACATTTTCTCAAATTTTCTCCATTAATATTCTTTTTGTAGTTTAATAAAAATTGTCTCTCCTTACATTTAATTCTTTGAACATCTATTTTTCTTAATTTTTCTATTTTCTATTTTCAATAAAACTAAGTCTCCTATTTCTACCTTAAGTGTATTGGTATTATTTTTTAGGGCGGTTTGTATACGTTTTTCTTTTGCTTTCATTACCATTTGTGGGCATGTCGTAATCTAGCTCTTAACTCGTTGGTGTATTTTCAAAGTTGTATATTTTTACGTTATTTTCTAGTACTTCATTTGGTAAACCTGGGAGTTTCCCATATATTATTTCGTAAGGCGTGTAGCCAGTGTGAACATGTGGCATTGTGTTGTAAGCGTAAGTGAAGTAAGGAATGCACTTATCCCATTCGTCGTCGTTTGTCGATGTCAGTAGAAATTCGTTCAAAACTCTGTGGTTACGTTCTAAAGAGCCTATTGTTTCGTGGTGGTACGGTGCCGAAAATTTTTGTTGCATTTTGAGCAGTGCACATATGTTTGCCATTAGCTCGTTTGTAAATTCTGTTCCTTTGTCAGATTTCAGTATTTTAAAGTGTCCGTATTTGAGTATAAAGTGTTCAACTAGTGTTTTTGCTGTTGTGTGGGCGCCTTTTGTTGTCATTGGGTGTGCTATTACAAATTTTGTCAATTCGCACTGCATGGTCAGTATGTAGCGGTATTCGTTTGAGGTCTTTAATGGTCCTACGGTGTCAATTGATATGACCTCGAAACTGGTGTGATAGTATGGCGCTTAGTGCATAATTTGATGCGTCTGTAGTTAGAATTAAGGGTTTATTAAAATTTGGGTATTGAAGTCGTGGTGGGTTTATTAATTTTTGTTTGAGAGTGGAAAAAACTGTTTGGCACTCGTCTGTCCATACAAATTTGTCTGATTTCTTTAGTAAGGAGTTCAAAGTTTTTGCAATGTATGCAAATTTTGGTATGAATTTTCTATAATAATTGCAGAATGCAACGAATCTTCTTACTTCATCGGCGTTTTTCGGTTGTGGGTAATTCTTAACGGTCTCGTACTTTGCGCTGGGTCAGTTTTAACTACGTCTTGTGTAATCAAATGTCCTAAGTATACAACTTCTGGTCTTAGAAGGTTGCATTTTGATGGGTTCAATTTTAAATTGTTGTTCAGTTTTCTGAAGTCCACTATAAGTCTCCATTTCTTTTTATCATTTGTGTTCTTTTTGGGAACCAAAAGGAGTGGAGCATTTGTATGGGCTGACTGAAGGTTCAATGATATTCTCCTGTAGCATTTTCTGTACCTGTTCATTCACAATTTCAGTGTGTGTGTGTGTGCCAGTCTGTAGTTTTTAATGTAAACGGGTGTGTTGTCATGTGTTGTTATATTTTGTGTATAGAAATTGTTTGTCGATAGGGGTTCATCTTCAAGATGAAAAATTTCTTGGTATTGTCTCAGGATGTTTATTAGTTGGATTTTTGTCATTTATTTTTGATAGGTGCGTCAACCAAATATTTTGTTAAGTCGCATATCATATTTAACACATACTCGTTACCATGTATTGGACGGGGAAGCGGACCTACAGTGTCTATAAGAACGTTATCTAACGCCTGTGTGGGTGTATCAGTGATAATTATCGGTTCTTTTGGCTTTACTTGGCCCCTGTTTTTTTTACACTTTTCGCATTTCCTGACGTAATCTCTAACATCCTTGGTTATGTTTTTCCAAAAATAGTGCATTGTGCGATTTCTCAGTAGTCTTGTTATCCCTGGACGACCTCCACTAAAGGGGTCATCATGAAATTTTTGTAGCAATCTTTCTTTTTCCATTTTATCAGTAGCATACTCGTATATAATTTTTGGTGTAATGGCGATTTGAATAACCTTTTAAGGCCCTTGATTAATTGATTTGCGCGCGTTTTAAATTCAGTAATGTTTATCAATTGGAATAAATCATCATTGGCCGGCCTCCTTATACAGCCTTGGGAATAGTCGGTTGAATCAACGAAATATTAATCAAGATTTACTGTTTTAATAATTTGTTTCCCTTTTTAAAAACAAGCCTAGGGTTGTCTCGGAAAATTTCAAATTTTATCACCATATGCTACTTCTGAGGGTTTTAATGTTTCGAAACAACAAACATCTTGGATGGTTGTGTTGTTACTTGCAATTCTTGAACTGATTGTCTTTTTTTTTGTTGATCTAGTGGATATCCTAGTGAACTGATTGATTCCAGTAATGATATCTTTAAAACCAATACGTGACAAGGCATCTGCCAACATTTTCCTTTCCCTTAATAAACTCAAAAGTTAAATCGTCTTCTTCCAAATCCAACGCATAATCGTTAATCTGGAAGATGGATTTTGTAATGAATACAAGAGTGTGAGTGGTTTGTGATCAGTTTTTGCCAAAAATTTGTAGCCATAAAGATATGGTCTGAAATAGTTTATAGCCCAATGTATGGCTAACTCTTGTTCAATAGGTGCCTTGTTGGATGCTCCAGTCGTGCCTGCTTTGGATGCGTAAGCAATGGGCAAATATATCTGGTTATGTTCCTGGCTTAGTATGACTCCGCAGCTTACTAGCATCGGCAATGACACAAAATGACTTGTTGAAGTCCGGATACTTCAGGATACTTGGGCTGAATCGGATAAGATGCCTTCATTGGTACATCTATGCCCTAAATAAGTGACTTCGTGGTTGAAAGACCTACACTTTTCAGGGATTAGTTTCAAATTTTATTCTATGCAGGTTTGAAATACATTTCGAAAATGTTTGATCGTGTGATGTTCTGAGCAGCCAGTCACTTATAGATCCTCCATATAAATGAAGGTATGAAAACTTTCTAGTCCAGCAAATGCTAAGGACATCTTCCTTTGGATTAAGTTGAGTGCCACTTTCAATCCATAAGGCAATTTTCTAAATCTTTTCATTTGAAAAATATTAATAGACCTCTCATCTAACTCGACCTGCTGAAATCCTGATGTCAAGTCAAGGCAACAGAAGTATTTCGCTCGACCAAGTTGATCTAATATATCCTCTATAAGTGCTAAGGATAACTGATTTTTTTTTTAATATTATAGTATTAGCTATGAAGATACCATCCGCTACTGCCTGATTTGGTATCAACGCAAAATTTTCCATACAGTTGATTGAAGTATGCCTATGGTAATTACTTCCGAACGAGCTGGTATAGCTAGAAAATTAGGTGCAGGAGTGCTGAGAAGTTCTAAAATATTTTTCGGCCTAATAGTCAAATAATCCCATTCATTCTGATTCTGATATTCAAGTAATCATCTATACTTTTTTATGAAGTCGAAACCGATTATTCCGTCACATGGTATAGGAAATGTGTCACTTACTACGAGTACATGAAAATCGTGTGGAATAAAAAAAAAATCGTCATTCTTAGGTGTGTTTTCACCTTTCCCAATGATTCTATCACAACTGAACTAATTTCCGCAAGTTTTGTAATAAAATTTGTCTGAATAGGTTCCTCTGTGTGTACTTTATTGGCTTTGAGAAGAGATACATCAGCACCCGTATCGATAAAAAAGTGCTGTTTAAAGAAGTTTTTAATTTGGCAAAACTGCTTAATTTAGCCCATCATTACATGGCGATCCTGCCAAATATGGTTACCATTATTACAATAGAATGAACCACTATTATTATAACTAGAAAGAACGTCCACCCCCACGAGGGCTATAAGTTAAATTATTTCGTCCTCCACAAAACACGACAGAGAAGATCTCAGCGCTAGTGCTTATTTTAGCGTTAACGCATTTAGTCATAGCCGCATTGATGTCAGAAAATTGTCCACTTTCCATGATTAGTTTCACCCTCTTATGGGAGGCGTTTTGGGTAATGGCTTTTTTGCCCACTTTAGTTGCATATTTTGATGCCAATTCTGGCATAGCACCTTCTCTAATGTGAGCATTTTGTAATTGCTTAAAAAGTCTGATACATATTTTGAAAAAATATTGGCATTTTTGCCTTGTTGCTTTGTGCTTGATTGCCTAGCCTCAATCACCTCTGTGGATTCACCCTTAATTCCAGTTTTTAGTGTACTTATTACTTGCTTGATCATATTTTCAGTCGTAAGTTTGTTTCTTACTGCCCCTTTTAGTTTAGTTTTTATGACCCGAATGGCACATCCACATGATTTTCTTTTAATAGTTCTATGAGCTCTAAAGTATCGATAAAACTTTGCAAACTTTCAGGTCTGCCATCAAAATCCGGAATTGTTCTGGTTGTAAACCCTACAAAATCTGCTAAACGCTCTTGTTCAACTGTTTCTTCTGAAATTGCTATGGGCATTGGCTTATCATTGATTAGTAGAATTTTGTCGAAAATGTTGATCAATTTTCCTATACACTTAAGGTATCTATCTGTACATTTGCTTGCTTGTGTAGTTTTCCATGCCAAGTCGATATACCGATTGTATATTTGTATCAGGTCTACCTTATATTCTTTCAACTTTTCTACATTTTCTCAAATTTTCTCCATTAATATTCTTTTTGTAGTTTAATAAAAATTGTCTCTCCTTACATTTAATTCTTTGAACATCTATTTTTCTTAATTTTTCTATTTTCTATTTTCAATAAAACTAAGTCTCCTATTTCTACCTTAAGTGTATTGGTATTATTTTTTAGGGCGGTTTGTATACGTTTTTCTTTTGCTTTCATTACCATTTGTGGGCATGTCGTAATCTAGCTCTTAACTCGTTGGTGTATTTTCAAAGTTGTATATTTTTACGTTATTTTCTTGTACTTCATTTGGTAAACCTGGGAGTTTCCCATATATTATTTCGTAAGGCGTGTAGCCAGTGTCAACATGTGGCATTGTGTTGTAAGCGAAAGTGAAGTAAGGAATGCACTTATCCCATTCGTCGTCGTTTGTCGATGTCAGTAGAAATTCGTTCAAAACTCTGTGGTTACGTTCTAAAGAGCCTATTGTTTCGTGGTGGTACGGTGCCGAAAATTTTTGTTGTATTTTGAGCAGTGCACATATGTTTGCCATTAGCTCGTTTGTAAATTCTGTTCCTTTGTCAGATTTCAGTATTTTAAAGTGTCCGTATTTGAGTATAAATTTTGCAACTAGTGTTTTTGCTGTTGTGTGGGCGTCTTTTGTTGTCATTGGGTGTGCTATTACAAATTGTATTGTATTAGGCATTGATTCGCCCTCTAGCTCAAGTGCCAATTCCGTTGCTTCTGCTAGATCTTTCGGTCTAGCTGCGAAAATTGTCGTTTGTATATTTCGTTCAATCCATTTTTGAATGTGTCCAGTGCTAATTTATTGTTTATTTTCATTATCACGATCTTTTCAGCTTCTGTGCTCTGCCTCGTACCTTTACCTTGACGTGGTGGTAGGGCTTGTGTGCGTCGGTGAAGGGCTGGGCTGTGCCGTCGGACTGCTTATGCAATCCGGTAGGGTCACCCATGATGGAGAGGTAAGCCTGGAGACGTCCGACAAAATTAGGTACACGACTGGGTGGTCATTAAACACCCCTCCCCCTAAGCCGGGAAAGCACGCGTCCATCGGCTTGATGTTTGCAGTAAGGGGTTATCATACTGTATTCTAACGTCTCACCTCAGTGATACCTGCCCGCCTCAGTGAGTAACCATGGGCTTACCCTGTTACTGGGGGCTATGACACGGCGAACCTTCTTTCACCCACACTCGTGGGATTAAATATGGAAACACCAAATTTAAATAAAATTTATAAACTAGCAGGTACACATTCTGCAACTCATCTGGCGAATCAGGTGGAACTTAATGTTCTCAATACTGAGCGCCACGTTCTAACTCGTAACCGGAGAGGACAGACGGAGGGCAAAGGTAACAGAGATAACAACTCTGCGCCTGCGCCACGGACGGCAACTGGACCCGTGAAACGGAAGGAAAGTCAGGGAACTGTGGGTGCAGAGGGTGCTTCGACATCCAAGGCCACAAATACATAGCCCTCGACGAGTACTGAACAGACGAGGCAGCTTCCTGGCTTCGGCGCTGCCAGGAAAAGTACAGGTTTGAGTGGGGCGGGTACTAAATGGTATCTGCGCTATCTCAACGAGGGCTTATCAGAAAGTGCTCAATCGCGCTAAGAGCACATCTGACGTAAGGAAAAGGGGTGCTATTGAAATCAGTCCAACTGAGGGCAACTCCGCCAAAAAAAGCAGGGCTTGTGATACTGCACCAGGGGTTGCTATGAAGAAAAGTTTGCCAAAACCTGCATCGAAACCAGAGGCCACCAGAAAGGCGGGTGTCAGTTACGGCAGCGTCACCAAAGGCGTTAAGCCGGCTGTAATACCAAAGTCATTTCCGGAGGTCATCCTTTCGCGTGAGGAGCAGGGGCAACTTGAAAACTTATTTATGGACGAAATGTTCAAGGGTTCTGAAACCGAACTTGAATTTGAGGGCATCCACTTTCGACCAGGCTTCATCCTGATCGATTGTTCTACCGATGCGGTTGCTGAATGAGTGAAGACGACGTTACCCAAGCTATCTGGTTGCAAGGTGACAGAGCTGACGACGTGCACTGGAGATGCTATCCCTGGTGTACATCTGATGACAGCATACCTTCCGCGAGCAGCTGGGAAAACGACAAGAAACTCCTCGATTTGATGGTAACTCACAACAAAGCGCTGAGCACCAATCTCTGGAAAATCTTCAGTAGCAAGGACGAGAAGAACGGCAAGCTGTTAACGATCGGCATTGATGACCGATCGCTTGAAGCCATCAAAGCCAAGGATTGTAGAGTGTCCTACAGATTTGACAAGTTCCCCGTCCATCTACACAAAGGACGTGTAATCCTCCTATAGGTAATCCTCCTATAGGTAATCCTATAGTCCAGACATCGATGTTGCCCTGGCGTCGTGCGATGCGAAGGAGAATAAATCCGAACAATAACGTGGAGATGGCCAGCAGTAGAGTTGCTCAAATTAATCTCTATCATGCGAAGGCCGCCTCGGCAGTCATTGCTAGAGCAACACTCAGGTCCAACATGAGAATAGTGCTGGCACAGGAACCCTGTGTATTCAGGGGTCAAATCAGAGGTTTGGTTGCATCTGTTACGCAGGTAATATGGGACATCAGGTGTGATAACCCAAGTGCCTGCATAATACTAATGAAAAATATGAAATACTTGTGTCTTCCAGAGTTTCTCTCTAGAAATCTTGGTAGCGGTGCAAATCCCGGGTGTACACGTGATACATGCATCAGGATACCTACCAGGGGAAGATACTCGGGTCCCACCCGAGCTTGTCTACAAACTGGTGGAGTACTGTGAAAGGAAGAAGCAACCTCTAATACTTGGATGTGACGCCAATGCGCATAACGATGTATGGGGCAGCACAGACACCAACAAGCGTGGTGAGTACCTTCTTGAATTTATCATTAGTAATAAATTAGAAATTCTCAATGTAGGTAACACACACACTTTCGTAACTAGCGTACGGAAAGAAGTTTTAGACATAACCTTAGGAAATACCTGGGGCTTTAGTCTTGTTAAGAATTGGATAGTATCCAAAGAACCATCAATGTCCGATCATAGGATACTACGATTTGACATAGAGGGTTTGCAATTAACGCAAAGAACTTTAAGGAATCCGAAGAAAACAAACTGGGAAAAATATCTAAGCAATCTGAATGCAAACCTAAGGCAACTAGAACTAAGCGACTGCATCAGAAACGAAATGCAATTAGAAACTACGGTAGAAAGTCTCAATAAAGCAATTATTGATTCATACGAAGAGAGCTGTCAAATAAGCAAGGTAAGCTCTACTAAGGACGTACCTTGGTGGAACAACGATCTAAAGAAACTAAGAACTGAGGTTCGTAGGCTATCTAATAGATCAAAAATTACCGGGGATTGAACTGAATACAGAAGGGCTCTAACACTCTACAACAAAGAGATTAGTGAAGCAAAACGCAAAAGTTTCAGAAATTTCTGCGAAAGCATTGAGCACACCACTGAGGTTTCAAAACTATATAAAGTGATTGCCAAAGACAGTAATATATATTCACGGAAAATGAAGAAGAGAGAGTAGAATTACTTCTTGACACACACTTTCCAGGATCTTCCACATCTGTGGCAGCAGGGACAGAATATACTGGAAATCTGGGAAGAATAAGCAGGAATGAATGGGTCATAGCAAGCGAAATTTTCACGGAATCTAGGATTAGATGGGCAGTTAACACTTTTAAACCATTGAAATCACCTGGGGTAGACGGAATTTTTCCTGCCCTACTCCAGAAGGGTATAGAGCAGCTATTAGGTCCATTGATGAGAATAGCAAGAAGCAGTATAGCGTTAGTTTATATACCTAAGATTTGAAGAAGGGCAAAGGTGGTATTTTTGCCGAAGGTAGGTAAGAGGGACCCCCTCCATCCTAAATCCTTCAGGCCAATCTGCCAAACATCCTTTGCTCTAAAAACTGTAGAAAAGGTAGTAGACAACTACATCCGGACCACGGTTTTAATACGAAACCCGCTGCACTCCTGTCAGCATGCATATAGAGCAGGGCATTCCACTGAAACTGCACTATACCAACTGACGAACTGACTGCAGGATAGCATAGAAAGAAGGAAACGAAGACGAGCAACTGGTAGAATTAGAAAACAATGGTTTGTCATTTCAGGGCTATGCGGACGACATAGTCATCATCTGTAGAGGTAAATTTGAGGATACTCTATGTGATAGAATTCAGTTAGGACTTAAACTAGCGAAGAGATGGTGCGGCAAGGTGGGGCTGAATATTAATCCAGCAAAAACAACGTTTGTACCATTCACAAGAAAGTATAAACTCACGCATCTTAAACCTATCCGTTTAGACGGTATAGAGATAGAAGTTCAGAAAGAAGCAAAATTCTTGGGTGTCCTCTTAGACCAAAAATTACTGTGGAAAACCCACATTGAGCAAATTAAACAGAAAGCTATCAAAACTTTCATGACGTGTAGAACTATTGCGGGCAAAAGTTGGGGCTGAACACCAAAAATCCTGCGATGGATATACACAGCAATTGTCAGGCCAATGATAACCTATGGGGCATTAATAGTTTTATATGTCTACTTAATTTGCATATTGTCGTTGTGTCTGACGGTGTGGCTTTTGCCGATGCTGTTTTGCTGATATTAATGTTGCTGTTGCAGCTGGTATTGCATTATTGCTGTCGCCGTTGTTGCTGTGTTTGTTGCAATATTTTTTTAATGTTTGTTCCCGGTGCCAAATTTGTAATTCGGTTTATACGCGCACGTAGGCAATTCTTTACCAATAGAATATATACGAATAGATTATAATTACGCTGAGTAGCACTATTATACCAGCAACTTGCGAAGCCTCAACGTTTTTTTCTGGTGGTTAATTTTAATTTCGTATCTTATTATTTGTTTATTGTCATTATTATTATTATCTTCCATTCTACCGATTTCAAAACCGGATAGAGCAATAATGATTCCGTTTAAGACTTTCTTCCGCTACGTCATATTGTAACATTAAATATATCACGACGTTGTTTCACTTGCACAAACTGCAAAATAATATTTTCAGGCACGAAATGTTAAAAATGTTCTTAACATTATTCGAATGGCCATGTAAAATGCTCAAAAACGCAGACAGTTACACCCAATACACACTATTCGTGCCGGTCTCGGTCAGTCAAGCATCTGTCAAATATTATTTAATGCCTTTTAATAGGAAGTATTCACATTACCGGTTTCGTGCCAGTCACAGTCCAAGCACGACCGCCGCGGTTTTTTCAAAAACAATACTTTACCGAAGGTTGAACGGCAGTGTGGAATGCATCGCTTGCTTGTGGATTTCGTTCAGATGAAATTTTTCGCGTTCTAGCCTAGGGATCAACTTGATGTGACAGCATATGGTGAGTGTGAAATAAGTACAATCGACGCCATCCACTTCGTTTAACTTTTATTTGTCTTTTTGTTTTCTCTCCTTTTGCGAACGGATAATGTGAATACATTGCGTTCCGTCTGCACATGACTGGCATGTGACCGGCTCGATTAGTGTGTATTGGGCCTTAGAGAGTGAGAATTAATACTGATTTCTTTATTAAAAATGAATATCTAAACTTTAGTATAAACGGATGAAGGAAAAACGGTGACTCGACTTCTCGATATTAGCTTCCGCACATGCGTCGACTGCGTGGCATTTGATAATCGGCCACACATGAAATGAAGGAATGTTGATTTAGCAAATCGTTGCAAATTCAATGCAAAAAGCACCACTGCAAAATGAACTACGAATGTGTCGTGGAAACAGGGTAATTCAGAATGTAAGATGACAAAACCACAACAACAGAGGAAAAAGATGGAAACCGAGCAATCGCCACCGAGAGGGATTGCTTCAACCACCAGCAAATATACCATAGTTCCTCCTGGGCCTTTTGATTTTACTCAACCAGAGAAATCCAACAATCTCAAAGCTAAAATTAAGCAACATTGAGATCGAACAAGTGGATACATGCCCTTATTGTAAGGAGGAGAAAAGTGAGGAGATATTGCTTCAGATTGGCAATAAACCAAAGCCAATAAAAAGCCCGCTGCACGCATTTGACAATATTTTCAACCTGAAACAAGCGTTTTAAATTGAACTCTTTAATTCAGAGGCCATGTCAACCAATAGATGAATTCATCGCCGATATACAAAATTTGGCGGAGAACTGCGAATGCGAATTTTCAAAAGCGGAGTTGATACGAGGTCGCATTGTAGTCGGCTTGCAATAAGCACGAGTCAGCGAGAGGCTTCAGCGCAAAGCGGTCTTAACCTTAAAAATGCACAACAGGCAAGCCAAATGACACAGAAAACAAACGAAGATTATTCAAGGCATAAAAAGGTATAAACTCAGTAAAAAAAGTTAACCAGAACACGATATTGTTGTAAATAACAGTTTTAACTTGCAGTGAAATAAAACGCGTGTGTTTAACTCAGCGACTTACAACGGAAGAAGATAAGAAAGAGAACAGCTTTCATGTTTTATTGTAGTTGATTTAGTATGTAAACCGAAGGTTGCCATATATACGAAATGTCATTATAATTCAATTTCAACACTTTCCCTGAATTGTTATTACATTTCATTACAAAAAATGAATTAAAGGACAATTCAAATCTATATATATGTAGTACAAAGCTTTTAAATAGAAAATTCATTCTTCTTTTACATGATAAAAGTAATTCCATTTAAAAAATTCATTTTGACTTTTATACAAAGTAACATAAATAATACAAGAAATCATTTCAAACCAAATTTACTAGTAAGAAACGATAACTTATTTGTAGGTACTCCTTTAGTGAGAATGTCAGCTAACATTTGGTCAGTGGGAACATATAAAAGTTTTAGAGTACCATCATCAAGTTTCTCACGAATAAATTTGACTTTCACATCAATGTGTTTTGTGCGTGGAGAGTACGAATTGTTAGTAAAAAATATTTTTCATTTATTTTTTTATTGTGCTCTTGGCACGTTTTTATTTAGATAAATTCAAATTATAACTAACTTAGTTGAAAATAATATAAGCCTCGCTGCCTTGGGGTGATCATGCTGCCGCTGCGTGTCTTCCTTCCAGTTGCTTCGGTTCCCACCGGCGGAACTGCTCCAGACGCTACGTTAGCATAATTGTGTCATCCGATCCACGCGTGCAATTATGCCACCACAGGTAGACCGTGTGACCGCTGGTGCAATATGAAGTGCAATTGCACTGAGTGGCTTGCATATTAATTTATATTGAAGTTTTTGCATATGTTACGTGAACTCCTCCACCCTCAAAAACAGACGTCCTCAGCTGTTGTCAAAAAAATGGGATTTGAGAGATCCTGGTGGGCTTCTCGTTTACCGTTTCTACTGCTGCAGACGTTTGGGGCTGTTGCTCTGAATTCCCTCTTGGATTCGGTGTTGGCTTAGTTTCGATGACCAATTTGTGGTTTGTTTTTGCCTTGGAAACACATTTCTTTGCGATGACAACTGCGATTGCGGATAGTAGCAATATCCACAGGCTTGACCCCATGATGACAGGATAGATTTGTTTATCGCCAATCAACTCGATGCTTTTAGTATTGTTAAGATGGAGTTCTTTCATCATTTCTAACGTGAGTAGCTCTTCAACCGCTTTAAAGTTGCTCCCTCTTTGTAGGATAGATGGCATAGGCTTCGAAGATATTATTTGCTCGTTACAGAAGGTTTTGTTTTTTATGTTGATGGTAATATTGTGATGCCAAATTAGAAAGGTGCCGGTCAGATTAATTTGATCATTATTAGCCGTAATTGTCCCATTGAATTGGTTTAGCAGGATTACGTTGGGAAGGATCTCTTCTACCTCAGGTATGTGTTGATTGTTGGTTCGAAGGCAGTCGGATGATTCACTCCGAAGGAGGTTGGGAATGCAATGTGAATTACGTATGTCAATTATTTCATCTTCTTTACAAATGGATAGAAAGTTGAATATTTTACATTTGTCTTTTATGCGAAACGTTTTTTTTATTACATTGCAGAATTTTCTCAAAATCGTTTTATTAATGAATGACCCCTTTTTAACGGGTTTGACAATAAATGTTTTGCATGCCTCACTTTTAGTTGTCGGAATGCTCATTATATAAACAAGAGTGGTATAATTTGATGCTATTTTTACAGATGCAAACTCAAAAGCTTCTTCAATATTTATATATGGGATATCATCTTTTTCGAAAATTTCTTTTACAACGTTTATTTCTGTATTAGACAATATAAATGAATTTATGATCCCAGCCTTTGCCCAGTGCACGGCATATTCTACATTTATTAATTTTTCCTTTATCATATCTAGTCTGAGTTTAACATTGGCTACATGGGCATCTTGAGCATGTTTTTCATCTTTGAAAACTTTGAAAATATTATTTGTGATCTTCGTTATATTACTTGCCCTTTCCATTAGCATTTTATTTATGACAATTTGCTTGTTATTATTTGATGACACATCATTGATCTTTCCTTTTACAATTTCGAAGTCGTCATGGTCTGGACTGCCAGCAATCCATTTCCATACGCTTCCCAAAAAATTTAATGAACGCTTATTTCTAGGTTTTAGGCGGTTTAGGTGGTTTTGGATGAGGGTTAGTTCGTGTCGAAGGAATGGATGGAGAGGATTTGTGTCGTTGATATTGTTGACTTCGTCTCTTAAGTCTTCAATAATTTTTTCATAAGAGGAAAGGTCAATTATATGAATCAGTTTAACTGTCCCAGACTGCACTTTTGATGATCCTATTTCTACTGTGATCAATTCTGAGTTTGAGTAGTCCAAAATTTTTACATCGGCCAAGCAAGAGGCCACAAGAAACCTAAAAAAAAAAGAGTCTAACTTTTAATATTGCTTTTGCGGACGACTTTCCCAGTTTCAGTTATTATTGTCTTTGACTTGTTTTCTCTAACAGTCTCCCTTTTGTAACGTGGGGATAACTTGGATCCTACTCTTTTATTTAGCTTTACATAAATGACATCTCCCGGCTCCTAGTTTTTAATAGGATGCCTTTTCTTATTTTTTGCCCTAAATCGATGCTTTGTTTTTCTCTTAGCAGTGCGATATTATCCTGTCTTGCTTTTTCGAATTGGCTTGGGTCCGTGCTAACCCTCCTACCAAAAAATACCTCGATTGGCTTCTTCCTTGTTGTCGACTGCACGGAGCAGTTATATTCATACATAGCTCTATCTAGCAATTCTTCAAAAGATCTATGAGTTCCATCAGTTTTTAAGCACCTCATGATTTCCGTCAAAGTTGAATGAAATCTTTCAACCTGCCCATTGACTGTGCTGACATAAGGGGGTGTTTTGAAAATTTGTATGTTCAACTTGTCATGTAATAAGAATCTTATAGAGGCAGAATTTAAGGACTTCTCATTGTCAATCACAACAATTTTTGGAACTCCATAATTAAATAATAATTGGCTTAGTGGTTCCCGGATATCTTCTACTCCCTTGGATTGAATCAGTTTTGTCTGCGCGTATTTTGAGAATTTATCCACTGCTGTAAGGACTAGTTTCCTTTCTGTGCTATATATATCTATGTGTAGAATGTGACCAGGATATTCAGGAATTGGGGTTTCTTTTAATTGGGGCTTATTGGGGTGACGGTCATACTTATGCTCTTGGTATATTCTACACTCCTTCAACAATCTGTTAATTTTTGAATTCATTTTCGGAAAGTAAAGCCTTTCTAATAATTGGATTTTATTCTCACGCCCATTTCGGTGGGCCCTTCTATGTTCCTCTAGAATTTCCTCTTCCTGTTCTGTTTCGCTAGTTACATCATTGACCTTTGTTTGGGTGAAACGGATTTTGTATCTACTAAAATGTTCGGGACAAATTTCTTGAATTTTTCCCATTATTTCTTCTGTTGTAAACAGACCATTAATTACACTGGGGTTTAAATGTCTTCTAAGGATTGAAATTAGATCCTGATTTGCGTACTCTGGTTTAGTGACGATATGCCTGTGGTACGTAGGGAATTGTATTTCGAATTGATAATTATCAGGGTTTCCAGAAAGGATGAAAATTTGGTTCTTAAAGGCATTTATAGGAACTTCGACCGCTGGTATGCGGTCGTGAGAGGAACTTTCGTCGCTATGCTGTGAGGCAGTAAGTGAATTTATTTGTGTAGTTAGTGGTAGTCTTGATAGGGCATCTGCGACCACGTTCGTCGTTCCTGGCTTGTATCTGAGTTCATAGTTATGTTCTTCCAGTATTGCCTTCCAGCGTTTCATTTTGCTGTTATTATTTTTGTTGCTCAAGGCAAATGTAAGCGGTTGGTGGTCTGTGAAAATAACTATTTTGGCTGCACCATAGAGGTAGCTTCTGAGAGAATTTAGTGCCCAAACAATTCCTAACATCTCCTTCTCGTTAGCAACATATTGTTCCTCTGTTTTACTCATCGTTCGCGAAATAAAGGTTATTGGTCTGCTATTTTGCTCCAGGACTGCTCCAATGGCATAATTTGAAGCATCTGTTGTCAAGTGGAACGCATAGTTAAAGTTTGGGTACGAGAGGATGATATCCTCGGAGACGAGTGAATTTTTTAATTTATTCAATGCCTCAACTGCACTGTTATTCATTGATATTAATTTTCTTCTAGAAACAGATTTTGGTACCCGTCCTGCTTCTCCCCGTAGCAAGGAAGTAAGAGGTTTGGCTATTTGCGCATATACTTTTATAAATCGCCTATAATACCCTGACATACCCAAAAAGGAACGCAACTCCTTCAGTGTCCGAGGTTGTGGAAAATTGACGATGCTTTCGACCTTTGATGGATTAGTTTTTACTCCTGATTCCGATATTACGAATCCTAAAAAATCAACTTCTTCCTTTAGAAAGTGGCACTTGTCCAATTGAACTTTCATGTTGGCATCTTTCAAAGTTCTAAAGATTTTCTCTATATTTTCTAAATGATCCGCTGTAGTTTTGCTAAAGATGACAATATCGTCGATGTAAACAAAACAAATTTTGCCAATATGCTCGCGAAGTATGTCGTCAAGCGTTCTTTGAAAGATTGCTAGGGCATTTTTCAGCCCAAAAGGAAGCCTTGAAAATTCAAATTTTCCATTATTTACAGAAAATGCTGTTTTTTCAATATCGGATTCCTTAAGTGGTACTTGATGAAACCCACTCTTTAAGTCTATAACAGAAAAGAATTTATTTTTCCCAAGTTGAGCAATTACCTCTTTAATCTCAGGAATGGGATAGCGGTCTGCAATTGTTACTGCATTCAGTTTGCGGTTATCAATTACCATTCGGTATTTCTTTTGTCCTGATAAATCGGCTTTTTTTGGGACTATCCACATAGGTGAATTATAGGGAGATCTCGATGGCCTTATTATACCGTCGTTCAGAAGTTGATCGATTTGTTTCTCGACCTCGTCCTTTAGAGACATAGGGTAGGGATAGCACCTTGTATAAACGGGGGTGTCATTCGTTGTCCGAATTTCTCCTAATACTCGAGTTGTATAAGTTAATTTTTCGTCTGGCTCAGCAAATAGGCTAGCATGCCTATGGACTAATTTGAGGAAGTCGTTTCTTACGGGTAAGGGAATGTGGTCTACCTCGATATCAGTGGCATTCACGCCCTGCGATGACATTTGATTAATTTTAATTTGTATTCCATTTCGAACTGGCATGAAACCATGTTCAGTGTTGATTACAGCAGCTAACTCCTTAAGGCTATCATTACCAAGGATCGCATGGAAGGTTTTCAAGGTAGGTAACAAATAAAATTTGATGTCAATATAATTTTGGCCGAAAAGATGTGCTACGGTATGGTGAGTTATTTGGATGTCTCCACCTATTGAATTGGCGAAGAATGGGCTCTTGTTAAGTGTGGGTGTTGTACCAGTGAATTCTGAATATAATTTTTATTTGACCCTGTGTCTATTAATATCTTTAGTATCTCGCCGCTCTCTGTCCTTGTTTCGACGTATGGGAGCGACGAGTAGGATTTCCTAAAAAATAGATGTCCGAATAGTCTACAATATCCTGTTCGTGAGATGCACCTGTTCCATGTTCATTAGAAGGTTGATTACCACGATTTTCCTCCTCCGCTATAGTCCGGTTAAAGTCATTGAGATAGGCGTTGGCTGTATTGATATGGAAGTTTCTTTGCGTCTTATATGGAATTCCAGCATGCTGGCTGCTTGCCTCACGTTTGGGTGCAAATCCTGATTGTATCCTGTTGGCATAGTTTACTGCTCTTGTCCGGAGGATCTGGTCTACTTCCATAGGTACCGGTGGCTTAGGTGCCATTGGTCTTGGAGGTAAATAGTGGAACCGATCATTTTGGAAGCGTTGGTTTTGGAAGTTAGAATTATTGAAATAGGGGCGTTGATTTTGGGGGTTGTGCCTAGGATTGTTGTAATTGTTGTTGAATTTGGGGAAGTGCGCCAGCTGAGGATAAAAATTGTTATTGCCAAAGTATCCCTTATGTGGTGGCATTGGTTGAGATATCTGCCTTTTAGTGTTTGTATGTGTATTGATCGCGTAATTTGTTCTATAATTTTGGTTCTGAAGTTTTAGGCAAAGATGTAGAGCCTGTGGCAGGTCTGCCGGCTCGCGTATGCCCAGGAACTTGGGCATGTCGCCTTTAAGTCCTCTAACGAATGTGTCCAGCGCATTGTCTCTGTAAGTTTGCGTCAAGAGATTCATGGACTCCGCTCCTATCTCCATACAGCCTATTTTATTAAGGATCAATGCCAAATGCTTATACACCTGTTGGTAAAATTCTTCTACTGACAAGTTCCCTTGAATCAATGATGTCATTTGGTACTCCAAAGTACCCAAATCACGTTTGTCAGCGTAGTGCATTGTTAGGTATTTTGAAATAGCTTTCCAGTAGAGCGGAGTGTTATAGGATTCGAGGGCCATGTCTGCCTCTCCCACGATTTTATTCGTAACCACATTTAATATTCCAAAGTACCTAGGAGTTCCTTTTGAACCCTCATAAATATTCAAAATCCTGTCTACGCTCTTTTTCCAGGAGCTGAATTCCCCTGCTTTTCCTGAGAATTCTCTTAGACACCTGACCACATCGGGAATCCTGTCTAAATCCGACATGTCATTTCTATATTCCTCATTGATAGTCTGGTCTGTTGCCTCATTTGATTCCGACTGTGGGTTTACTAGGGATCTTAGTATGTCCCGTCCTTCGGCCTGCAAGATTCGGTTAACCATGGTAGACACCATGCTTTCTAATGCGGTGCCTTGGCTTGTTCGCTGTTGCGTGGAGGAGGAGCTTGAGGAAGGGTCAAGGAGGGAAGGTTTAAGGATGGATTCGTTGTGCATTTTGATTTTTTTTTTCCTTCCCAAAATTACAATAGGTATTTTCTTTTGAATTTTTTTCTTAAAATTATCAAATAGTTTTTAGGGAATGTGTTTTCCTCTTTTGTTTAAATGTTACAAAATTTGGTTTCTAAAAAATGAATCAATTTTAGGTTAAACTTTCAATAGGTTTTTGAAGTTTTCTTAAACTGCGTTAATACAAAATTTTTGACATAAAGATTAATTATTACTTACAATACTGTTAAAAGCATTCCGACACTTATTGGCATTCTTTTTTGTATATAAAAAAAAAATTGTTCACTTTTTGTTTTTTGTTTTTATTTATTTGTATTTTCGATTTTTTCGAATTTCAAATTTGTGCGTGAGTATATATTTTTTCTAAATTCGTATCTTTTCTTATCTATTTTTCCTTTTTTATTGTTAAATTTCACGCAAATATTTTCTTCATTTACCAGTATAGAAATCTTGTTTCATTTTTTTTTTTCATATGCAATATTTCAAAATTTATTTTACACCAATTTTTGGGATTTTCATTCAGCGATTTAACTGGATTTTTAGCTGATTTATTTTTTTGTTTTCATTCTTTTTAGTATTTCAAATATTTTCAGAATATTTATAATTTTTTTTTTTTTTGTTGTTTTGGTTTTCTCCTTTTTTTTTAACTTACTGTTTTTAATTCAATTAAAGTTTTGACAGAGCGGCGTGCGTGCAACGCGTCCCGTTTGCTTAAAAGCTACTTGGGGGCCTCTTTCTCTGTACTAAGACGCCGAGAGTATCCTACAAGGATTTTTTCGCGACCTTTAGCTTCGAACTACTTAAGGACTCTTGCTAAAGGATTTTTGTTTACCAATACACGGGCACTACTTGAGGGCACAAGTAATTGGATTTTTCTGTTTTTTTTTTTTAATTACCAATAGTACTCGTTATTGAATTTTGTGATCACTAATATTATGAGATATTCGATTTTTCGATCACCAATAACACTCACTACAGGATTTTTTTTTTTTTAAATTACCAATAGTACTCGTTATTGGATTTTGTGATCACTAATATTATGAGATATTAGATTTTTCGATCACCAATAACACTCACTACAGGATTTTTTGGACCAGCCAGATTCCGAAGATTTTTTCCCAGCGAACTTTTTGATTTCCACGAACTTTATTAGTTTAGTGATTTGGTTTCCTTTTGCTTTTTTTTATTTTGTTTTACGTTAGTTCGTGCGTAACATTGGCCAATGTATATTGTTTTAGTAATTGCGTGGATTAATTTTATTTTTAATTACAGGAAGCGGAGCATATTAAATTTTTTTCCAACAAAATGTTTTCACAGTTAATTAACAAATTTTTGCACTGTTTTTAAACTTCTTTATTTAGCATTCAATGCTTATTATTTTTTTTTGTCACTCCACTTTTGTATTATATGTACGAATGAAAATTATTTTTAATTCAAAACGTATCCTTTTAAAAGTTCGCGGTCCGACTCCGAATTTCGCAACTGGTCCCTGCTCGGGCGCCAGTTAAATTATTTCATGTCGATTTAAAATAAAAAAAAATATTTTTTATTTATTTTTTTTATTGTGCTCTTGGCACGTCTTTATTTAGATAAATTCAAATTATAACTAACTTAAGTTGAAAATAATATAAGCCTCGCTGCCTTGGGGTGATCATGCTGCCGTTTCGTGTCTTCCTTCTAGTTGCTTCGGTTCCCACCGGCGGAACTGCTCCAGACGCTACGTTAGCATAATTGTATCATCCGATCCGCGCGTGCAATTATGCCACCACAGGTAGACCGTGTGACCGCTGTTGCAATATGAAGTGCAATTGCACTGAGTGGCTTGCATATTAATTTATATTGAAGTTTTTGCATATGTTAGGTTAACTTACACGTTCTGTTCATCTAACGGGAAACTACAACACCATTTAATTTTCTGACTAAAAACAACCCATAAATAGGTTCAAAATAATAGTATAATGATGGCAACTGATTTTTATTAACATCCAATGTTTAAATAGAAATATTTTATAATAAATTATCCTGACCCCACGTCTCCACGGACAATTTTAGATTGCTTGCCATTGGCAATTTTAACCAAATTGCCAATGAAGATAGCTAATTGCTATGTTGCAATGAGTTGTCATTTTGTTTGTTTGACAGCCATTTTTAATTTTTTCGGGATGCTGACAATTGCACCATCGAAGAACATTTTAGTTTTACCGCGTATATTAAATGGATAAAATCGCCAAAATGAATGGAGATTGTGCATTTCCCTTTTTTGCTAAAAAGGATTCACCCAGAATCTTGGCTTACTTCTTCTTTCCTCTTCATCGTATAAATTAAACAATTCCTTTACATAGTGTCTCGACTAGCTATAATTCATGGCAATGTTCATGTCTTAACATCAAAATGTTAAGTGGAAACTCCATATGTTAATGTCATACCAAAAAATTAAACATTATGTCAAGACAGCAGTTCTGCTAGAATCCGTGACGTAAACTTGAAGTTTCACTCGATTTTAACGTTTTTCTATTTAACAATGGCACATATTAAATATAATAGAAGCGAAATAATGAATTTCATAAATATTTATCGTGAATTTGAGTGTTTGTGCAATTACAAACTCTTCAATTCGAGAACGCTTCTCTATTGGTTATTGTTCCAAACCATTGTTCAAAATTAAATGCTTTAACGTAATTTCCCCAATTCATATTTTGACAGCAATCAGCTGCTCTGATATGAACATGAACATTGCCATGAATTATAGCTAGTCGAGACACTATGTTAATGAATCAAGAGCTCGGGCACAGCGAACTAGATTGTTTGACGACATATTCAAAATGATGATGACATAACATGGCAATGCCCACCATTAAAATATTACCATTTTTTTCTATGAAATTTGAGAATTCTTATCCAATTAAAAAATGTCCTTGGAGACGTGGAGTAAATAAATAAACTTAAAAATATTTGTGTTGCTGCTGTCGTTTTGTGTTTACCAATGAAACAGCGGCCTACTTGCTATTGGAAAATACGATTGTCTTTGAAGTTGAGTTTTGCTAATCATATTAACATATTGAATTATTTATTGGAAAAAAAAATAAATTAATTGTTTAAATTCACTATTAACAAATCATAATTATTACAAGCTAGAAATTTTCTTTTTTAAAATGCTTTTATGCCGCTAACTCCAACAATTACTCTAATATTTCTCAAAATTTCTGCTACCGAAAGCACTCATGATGCGTTATTTCTGTCAAACATTAATTTTCTATCTTTAAATTTTGTAGCTATACTGTTACAAATTCGACCATTGATTTTGTTCCTGTTGCAAATGAACTGGATTCTGATTTGTTGCGGCTTTGTTTCATGGCAATTTGCACCTTAAAACTGAATATAATTTTTCTCTGTAAGATATTACCTTTTGTGCAATAAATGTATTTTCTTTTATAGTTTTTCTCAAACGTTAAAATAAATATATATAAATTTGTTAACAGGACAAACTTGTTTACTCAAACTCTTCAATATATCCGGAGTTTCCGGCATTGAATTTCAGTCCGTTTGTAACAATAAATTTACGATGTTTAGGTGGGTTGCTCTTCCTGCTATGAAGAGAGAATTTTAATGTGGAAGCACTTTTTATAGTACACTTGTATTCACAAATACTTCCGTTTACCACAGAATCCCCAATACAAATTTTACGGCTTAAGAGCTAACCAAAATAGACGAAACGAAACGTAACGAGTAAGTTCAAGCATATGTGAGTCAATGTTAATAGCCAAAATGGCCATACGTATTTGATCGGAACTGAACGAAACATTTAGCCGTGACGTTCGGTTCCGTAAGAACCGAACTGCAAACGTCTGCTAATCGTCACAGCGGCTACTTTGTTCACACGATTGCTATTTTGTTTAAAAATTAAAATTAAAATGACGGAATTTTGCTACAATTTAATTGCAGCAGTGAGGGATGAGCTCGCAATTAGTGGAAAAAGCCATCCATCGATGCGTTTGATAGCGCCACACTTTGGGTTAAATGTCAAAATCGACGTAACGAGTGCAGAAATTCGTCAAATCGCTATCGTTACGTCTTTCTATTTTGGTCCTACCTTTATTTTAAAAAAAATATATAGAACATTGAAAAAAGCTTATCAAATTTAACCAAATTTGGTATACAAATTGTAGCTACCCCTTTTTACAGTTATTAATGACTGTAACACTGCGGCCACACGTGCCAGTAACTGGCTGCCAGTTGAGAACACATATTATTTTCGAAATTTCGAAATTTTGCTGCCAGTGGCCACGGTGGCCACACGTGCCAGTGCAAGTTCATTTATAAAATATCATCGTTGGGAAAGGTTCTACCTACAGTAGCGTTTTTATAAGTTAGAACCCGTTTTGCAACTGGTTTTTTAAGGTGCGCCCATACATTTTCAATGGGGTTCATATCAGGGCTTTATGCTAGTGTGTCTATGACTATATATATGCAATTATATAGGAGTTTTATTTAAACATTATTTAATTTTAGTTTATTAGTTTCTACTTTCGTACCATTTAGGGTGCCTTTTTGTCTGGCGCATTTATTTTGGTATTAGTAATTTTTTATTGTTTTCAAACTATTATACACTTTTTTCTTATTTGTAGTACCAAAATGTCCAACTCTTACATTACAACAAAAAATTTTGTGAAAATAATTTTTTTAGTTGGTGTTTTTGTAGCATTTTTAAAATTCAAGAGTACTTTTTTATTTCTCTCTGGTGCATCAGTGATTCAGAGTATGAATTTGACATTTACTGGCCGCATGTGTCAAAAATTTACTGGCTATGAAATTTCGTTGCCAGTAGCATATGTGTGAGATTATTGGTGAAAATCTTTGAAGGTATTGAGTTTTTCGAACTTGCGCTGGCACGTGTAGCGTCGGGGTAAGTAAAATGTTTACTAGCATGTCTTAGTTCTCTCTGTTTGTACATGTCTTAATTCTCTCTGTTTTTCTGTTTCTTGCAAGCTTACATAGTATCTCGGCTAGCTATAATTCATGGCAATGTTCATGTTAATATCAGAGCAGTTGAATGCATGCAATATATGTGTGGGCAAATTGTGTTAAGGCATTTTGTTTTATGCATTGGCTGTGAACACTAATCAACAGAGATGCTTTCTCGCAATGTAAAGCATTCGAGAGAGTAAAAAAAATACAATCAGAAATTGAAGAGTTTGTAATTCCACAAACACTCAAATTCTCGATAAATATTTATTAAACTTATTATTGCGCTTCTATTAATTTTAATTTGTGCCATTTTTAAATAGGCAAACGTTAAAATCGAGTGAAACTTCAAATTTATGTCAGGGTTTCTAGCAGCAGTGCTGTCCATTCCGACCAGAATGCTCTACTGATTTTGCAGGATTCCATCCTCCTCCATCGGTTGTTTGCCTTTGCAAATAATACCTTAATTATACAGCTCCTTGACCCAATTGGGATTCTGATTGGCTCCGCCTCCCGTTCATCAAGAGCGGATCCTCTTCAGGCCAACTCATCGGCCCTCTCATTTCCGTGGATATTCCTATGCCCCGGCACCCATATCAAAGTAACGGTGAACCGCCGAGCTAGTACGATTCGCATACTAGTTTGGAAGTTATTATTGCCGAATCTAGCACTTTGCTAGCGGCCAGACTATCTGAAATTATTGCTATTTTTTCTTTATAGCTGTTATCTTCCATTGCCATCCTTCACGCCTTCCTTATTGCAAGCACTTCCGCCTGGAAAACACTTGATGTATTCGGGAGTCGAATTAATTTGCTTATCCCTAGCTGTTCTGAGAATACACCTACACCTACCCCACATTCCATGTTTTTCTAAGTACTAGTAGTACTTTTTTATTTTTTTCAAATCATTACTTAAGTAAAATAAGTTCTAAAGAGAAAGTTTTCTATAACAAGGTAGGTTCTAAAAAAGATAGTCTTTAAAAATGCAAAGTTCTAAAAAAGATATTCTCTAACGAGGAAAGTTTTCAAAAAAAAAAAATTTAAGTTGGGAGTTTTTGTTTCTCATCTTTTTTTTTTAACACGAGTACTCTTATTTTTCTCTCTTCTAAACGCCAGTTGTCGTTTTTGAACACTTCGAAAAACTTGAAAACACTTCAATTTTCAGCGCATTTCACTTCGCTTGCAAATTTAAGAACGGCAACACTGGTGGTGTCCTGACATAATCTTTATTTTTTTTTGGTATGACATAAACATATGGGGTCTCAACTTAACATTTTGATTTTAAGATATGAACATTGCCATGAATTATAGCTAGTGGAGACACTATGTTATCGAATTAATGATCACGTTCCAGTGAACAAGTAACAATTTGAAATAATTTTTAAAAAAGAACTGATCTGTTTTTTTCCTTCGCGTTTCTATTTGTTTTTGACACTGGTGTTGTTAAATGGTAATGGATATAATTTAAAAAGATAATCACCTAAGTATTGATTGCTTCATGTTTAAAAGGATAACTCGTTTTAAAGCGACTACTTTTTTGTAATGTGAATATTTGGTTAACTTTGCTTTGAATAACTTCTAAATATGTGGAGTTAATTTTATATCTTCTTTATATGCTTTGAAGTTTATTGTTATTTAAGTTAATTCAGAGTCGTCAATTTCTAAAGCAATGTCTGTACATTATAAATTTAAAAGTTCTCTTGAATTTGATACTATAACTTTTGATGGACTTCATATATCAGTAGCTGATCTCAAAAGGGAAATTGTTCATCAAAAAAGGTTAGGAAAGGTTATAGATTTTGAACTCCAAGTTACAAATGCCCAGACTAAGGAAGGTAAGCCCAATTTTTTATATCAAGTTACTTAACTATTATTATTATTATTTAAATTCCATTTCAGAATATGCGGACGATTCTTGTCTAATCCCCAAAAATACCTCGCTTATTATAGCAAGGATCCCCCAAAGCCATCAACTTAAAAAGTCATGGGACATGCAGTTGGAAAATGCATTCGATACTCACAGTAGTTCAGTAGTCGATAATGTTTCTATAGCAATTTTCAAAATGAAAGCAAGTGAGGAGGAGAAAATCCAGGCAATGATGCTTCAAAGTACAATTGACTATAATCCTAAGAGGTAATAAATCTTTCAGACATAATCGTTTTTAATGCTTTGTCGTTCAATTGTATACTGTCATTTCAAATTGTTGGACTTCGGCGAAATTAAAAAGAATATTTTGTAACCTTAGAAGCTTCTCTTAAAAAAAACTGCATAGTTTTTATTAACAACTTTTTAATTTATATCAGTCGGAGCTGGTGCCGTTTGCTAATTTATTTATAACGAAGTTAATCATCATCAAAACAAAAAGGGGAAGGATGTTCTACTTTCGTTTTTTTTTATATTTTTCCAATGCTTATTTGGATTTGACGGATATTTAAGTGGGACGGCTAGAAGTGGGGTAGGCCGGAGAGCGGCCGAAGAAGGGGGCCTCCAAGCACTCAGGCATTGATGCCCATTGCATCGTAATCCTGGAAAAATATTTAGAGGGAAAGGGGAGATAGAGGATATTGGAATGGAACTTACACCTTTTAAAACTTCTTTGACTTTTTTATGAACCTCGGAAGTATGTCGAGGGATAAGGAATGTACATTATTCTGGCAAAGGTAGGACAAAAACAGAAATTGCTCTATGCCGTCCTGTTCTTCCTCCAGGCAGGAGATGCAGGTCGGATTCTCGATAATGCCAATGGTCGCCATATGATGGCCCAATGGAGTATGCCCTGTGATTACCCCAACCAATGATCGAAGATATTTTCTCCGTAAGTCCCAGGTAATTTGGAACTCTCCTGTTTGGGCTTTCTAGGAACCACTTGGTGTTTTTGCAGGCAATTAAACTGCACCATCGGTCCTTGTACATACACAGTTTGCCAATTCATCAGCTAATTCGTTCCCTCGAACACCACAGTGTTCCGGAACCCAAATAAGTTCTAGTAAATTCCATCTTGCGATGGAGTTAATTAAGTCTTGTCTTACTTTCTTGGACAATTTTTGAAGCCGTTAAGGCGTTCTCCATGCCCTTCAGTGCAATGTGAATGTCACTACAGACTAATCTGTACACCGCGCCATTTCTTCTCATTTGCCCATTCCGCTACCTTCAGTATAGCAAATACTTCCGATTTGATTACCGTTGTCGTACTTCCCATAGCCGAGAAGCTTCTGACATTTTCATTCAAATGCCAACCAGCCCCAGTTCCCATTTCAATGTTGGAACCGTCAGTGAAGAAAGTTTACGCAGGGTCCCCTACAATTAGTCCTGGATCTCTCCATTGCTCCCTTGTCGGGACGCTGACTTTGGACTTCCAAAAGAAATTGTAGGTAAGAGTTTATCCTTCGGTGCCAGAAACAACGGGTATAGTTCGACAGACTTTTGAACATCACTCTCACCCCAAAGTTCTTGTCGTCGTGCCAGTATCCAACAGAATATACCCGACATCGTTTTCATCGCCTCCTGTTGAATCATAAGATCCATTGGTGGCAAGTTCAACAAAGCATTCACAGCGTCACCAGATGTGGTACCCATGGCACCCGTAATACTGAAACCTACACTTTGCTGTAGTCTGCTTAACCCCAAACAAGTGGACTTAACTCCAGTTCTGCACCGGCAGACCGCAGCAGCATACAAAATTATTGGCCTAACCAATGCTGTGTACAGCCAAAATACACCAGCTAGTTTCAGACCCCAAGTCTTACCAAATGCTCTTCGGCACTGCCCAAATATTATTTGTGCTCGACCATCAGTTCAACATGCGTCTTCCAAGTGAGTTTCCTATCAAGAACGATGCCTAAATATTTCACATCCCTGGAAAGACTGATGTTTACACCTTTTCGTACTACCAGTTTTCTTTTTCGTGTAAACAATGCCACAGTTGTCTTACTTGGATTAATAGTAAGTCCCTGGGAATTGCACCACTCAACTATTTTGTCCAGATTTCTCTGTACGTTTATACATACAGTCCTAAGGGATATTACTGATGCCAGTGTACATACATCATCCGCATATGGTTGGATGTGTATTTCATGGTTCTGTAGCTCTGTCAGAAGAGAGTCCCACAAAATACTACAGAAGAGGAGAGAGTATGCCGCCTTGAGGACATCCTCGAGCTACCTCTGCACACGATACAATTGTCGTTTGTCTCTCCAACAGTCTTAGTTAACAGCCTTTTTGATAATATGAAATGGATCCACTTGACAATAGTTTCGTCCGCCATATGTCGTCTAGCATCTGAGCACATACAATCAAAGGAAGCATTATCGAATGCCCTCTCAATATCCACAATTCCCCCATTGTGCAATCACCAGTTTCCAGCCCTGTTTCGATCTTACACACTAGATCGTGCAGAGCTGATTCGCATGACTTTCCACTCTGGTATGCATGTTGATGGATACTAAGGGGGCTATTCAACATTAAACCTGCCCTAATGTACTTCTCCACCAAACGCTCCATATCTTTCAACATGAACGATGTCAATCTGATCGGCCTGAAGCTATTCGCTAAAGTGTAGTCATCCTTAACCAGTTTGGGAATGAAGGCCACCCTCACCTGTCGCCAAAGAGATGGTACGTAACCTAGAGCAAGACAAGCAATGTAGATCTTTTTCAAGGCCCCATTGAACTTTTCCGCTCCTCTAAAATTATTGGGTATACATTATCAGGCCCAGGTGACTCAAAGTTGTCAAAGGAGGAAAGAGAAAACTCATTAATTCCTCCGTCACAAATTTTGATTCCGTATTGGTCTGTCAACCTCCACCCTAGTTCCTGCGTCAGTAAGGATTCTGCGCTTCGGGAATTGTGTTTTCAGGGGGATATTGTAGGTTTCAATCATTGAATTGGTATAAGAACCATCAGAACTGAGAAGAGAGTCCAGCCTAATTGCACGGTCCCACTTAAGCACCCTCCACAGCCTAGCCGACTCTTTCATGTTCTCAATTTCACTACAGAAATTTCTATAAGAGTCCACTTTGGCTAACTTTTTTTTAAATTGGGATAATAATGGGTGTAATATGGCTTTATATGCCCGAGTTTACCCGCGAGTGAACAAGCTTTTTAATAGAAAAAACGTTATTTTATTATTATTATTATTATTATTATTATTATTATTATTATTATTATGCCTTACACCATAATTAATTATGAGTGCAAGGTATTAGGGGAATGAGTACTAGCTACAGAGGCTTTCGACTCGAAGAAAAAAGATTTTATAGAAAGAAGCATTTTGGAGACCAAGCCCGTGGCAGGATTTGAACCTGCGACCCTCGGGTCGTTATTTTATATATTTATTTAATTATTTAATTTTATATGATTTTTCACTTATTTCAATTTTGGTTTAAACTTTAAAAGAAGTTTGTTGCGATTCGCCCCGTTGTTAAAGGTAAACTGGTATTCAGATGTACATACAAGTGTCATTAGGTCCAAGGCGAATAAAGTAAAAGTGGTCTGCTATTACCGTTATTCATATTCATACATATGTATAACTAGAAGTGGCCTGATAGAGCAGCTACTTCATATTTATATATATGTATGTGTATGTACATGCTCCCTACTTTACTTCGTGACACACCCGCTAGGAATGTTGGCAACATTATCCCCCTCGTAAGCAAGCCCGTCGCGCTTTCCACAGTCGTTGGCCACGTCTAGGGTTGCTAGTTTTACTGCCGGCCGTTCCAGTAGGCCCCCTTGGGTATTCACCGTCGCTCTTCGTACTTGCCCGTCTTCTGCTGTCACTATATCGACTATAATTCCTTTTGGCCATTGATTTCGTGGATGATTCTCGTCGACGATTATTACAACGTCACCAATCTTCAGTGGTGGCAGCTTCGCGAACCATTTTATTCTCCGAGTTAGAATTGGGCTGTACTCTGCCAGAACCGGTCGACGTAAATGCATGTTTGACGTATATCTCCTGTGCTACTGCCTATTGGTTTGTATCCACTTGGTGAGCCCATAAGTAAGTGATTTGGAGTGATTGCCTCATCGTCAGATGATTCCATGGAAACAAATGTCAGGGGTCTTGAATTTATTAGGAACTCTACTTCTAATTTGACGACCAATTACGGATGTGGAATCCGGCGGACGCATGTATATGCTCAACTGCTTCGGCTAGCTGCAAGGCTTCCTGTTCCCCGTATTTGCTGTCGATGAAGTCGGTCAACGTAGTGATGTCTTTTTATAGCGTCGACGGCTCGTGGAAACTGTTGATTAAATGTGTCAACGTTCTTATTCCGAATATAGTGCGCGATGCATGGTTCACAGCTTATGCCGAAAGTTAACGCGCGCATGACGTACACGCTGGGTTTGTCGATCGCATCGTTTCTACCCCACCATAGGAAGCGTTGCGCGTGCATATCGTTGCTTCGCACGGTGATTTGGTGGAACATTTCGGCTATGTCGCTGCAGTTGGCAACCTTGCCAATCGGAAATCCTAGTAGTACATCTACTAGAGGCGTTAGAAGGTCTGGACCACACAAGATGAAATCATTTAAAGCCATACTCTTGCTTTTCGTCACAGCATCCCATACCAGTCGCAATCTTCCAGGTTTGTTCGGATTTTGTGTCACGAATATTGGTAGGTACCATACGCGACCTGGGTATGTTTGCAATTCATCCGCACTTAGCTTTTCTGCGTAGCCTTTTCCAAGTAAGTTGTCAATTTGCTGTTGCATAGCTAATTTCAGCAATGGGTTTTTGAGGAATTTTTGGTGGAGGCACATCAGCCTTTTAAACGCAGTTTCGTAGCTATCGAGTAAGTTCACCTCGTCGTGACTCCATAGTAGCCCGGTTTCATATCGGTTTCCAAAATTTTGATATGTTGAATCTAGTATGGCCATAGCTCTCGCATCCTGTTGTGCTAGTAACAGTGACGGTGGTGGTGAATCCAACTTGAAGTGTTCTTTAACCATGTCGTGAAGCTCTTCATATTCCTTTTTGCAACCGCACGTATGTATATTTAGATGGGAATTCATCTGAGAACCGGATCCACGCCCTTGTAAGGCCCATCCTAATCTTGATTTCGGCGCTATCGGTTGACACCATGCCCCTTCACGAATATTAAGTGGCACGGCAAGTCTTCAATTATCTGAGCCGATAAGAATTGTTGGTTTAGCGTTAATATACGACTGTATGGGCAAGTCCGCTAAATATGGATGCTCTTTCGCAATTTTGCCCATGTCGATGGTTTGCACGGGTAAGCTGAGGCTTTCCACGCTGTGGACTCCTTTTATAGTGAACGACTCACCACTTTGCACGTTAGCAATCTTTAGTGACGTTTTGCATCTTCATTTCTTGTTTTGTTCCCGGTCCAACGTAGACACAGGGGTTCGTGGACACCTTTCAAATGGAGGTGGTTGAAAACTTCTGCCTCCATAAGTGTCACTGACGAGCCCTAATCTAAAAATGCAAAATTGTCTAAGTAATTGTTTTCAGAGTAAATACGAACCGGTAAAATGCGGAAGTATGGTCGGTCATTGTCGCTAGTACTGTAGTGTGACAGTCGCATTGCTGTTTTCACCAGTATTTGATTGATGCCTCTGATTGTCGTGGGTGCACTTCTGTGCATTACATCCTTCGATACCACAGGTTTGATTGATGAAACATCGGCGTCGGTGGATGTTCAAGCATTGACTGCAGAATTTCACAGTTCGTACGATGTCCCACTTACACTCCAGGCTGAGTTTTTTAAATTCCTTGCATTGTGATATTCTATGTCCCTCAGTTTTGCAATGTGCACAATTATGTTTTTTTTGTAGATTGTCTGCTTGCATGTGTGTATTGAGTGATCCATGGTGTTTTGTTGTCGCAGGTGAGATCACTTTGCTGGCCGCTTCTGCAAGTGTGTAAAGCCAGTCGCTAAACGTTTTTACCACTGGAACTCTTTCGTCTTTAGCATGCATTGCCCACATTAGCTTATATTGGGTTGTCAGTTTGTCGACTAGTTCTTTGACGAGCATTGGATTATTCATATACGTGTACATATTGCATGATTCCATGGTAGAGTTATTATTGCGTACACAGAGAGCGTAGTCAATTAGTGCCTCCAGCTTTTCTTTCAATGGCGCCACCTTTCTTACTTTTTCTATCAGGGTCTCTATTATAAATTCTGGCTTGCCAAAACACATTTCCAGAGTCTGAATTATTTCTGGTACCATCGCAGGCAACAGAAGTTTGCTTCGAACCATTTCACGGGCTTTTCCTTTTTAACACGCTTGCAATCTTATCAGGTTTTCGGCATTTGAATAACCTGCGACATCTGTGCTGTTCTTAAAACAACTTATAAATAGAGGCCACTCCTCCGGGTCGACATTAAAATGCGGCAACTCTTTTGGAATGGCTTGTCTTGCTGCTAATTGCGTTTGAGTTGGCGTGCGTTATTAGAGAATATATTACAATTTTCTGGCCAATTATATTGTTTTTTGTGGATTGTACTAATAGTTCGTATTTTCGTTCTAAATAGCTCTGTTGGATTCGTCTTTCTTCTTCTCACATGGCCAGTTGTAATTCGACCTTTTTTGATTTTGAGACATCATGTGGCGGAGCAACGTTTGTCAATGTTGCACTCTGCACTGCATTAATTTGATTCGAAGTGTATGGATACAATGTTGCTGGGCATGAAATGCCACTTCGGCTGCTGGCTATGATGATGCTTGTAGGCGATCTTTACAGTGGATTCCGAATTGCATATTTGCCGGAGGAGCTGCAGCGCTCAATTTGTCTGGGCTCTTAGATGTATTGCAATTTGCACAATTCCAGCTAATATCGGCTACTCCGCTACTAACTCCGACGCAATTGAAGTGGTACCACTTATCGCACCGATCGCACTGTACCATGCGGTCGTCATCTTTAGCATCACACTTGCTGCAAATAGATCCAACCATTATAATTGTCACTTCGGTTTTTCGCGTACTGCTTTTCCGATATACAAATATTAATTTAATTTATTGATAAATTTCGCGCACCGCTTTTAAGAGAGATAAAAACAATTTCTTTTTATGTAATTTGGCTTTATATACCCTAGTTTACCGGCGAGTGGAAAAAGCTTTTTAATAGAAAAAACGTTATTTTATATATTTATTTTATTATTTAATTTTATATGATATTTCACTAGTTTAAATATTTCAATTTTAGTTTAAACTTTAAAAAAAGTTTGTTGCGATTCGCCCCGTTGTTAAATGTAAACTGGTATTCAGATGTTTGATTAACCTAGTAAAGTGGCCAAAGGTCAGAACATTGAAATTTTTAAATTGATTTCTAAGAAATCAATTTCGGTAAGATCTGACATTTGAACTCTCGCAACTGTCACGTAGATTCATAGAAACTTGTGCCATTAATTTTTAACTGTAGCATGGTCTAAATAATAACGGTTTATATTCTACAACAAATCAGATATACCCATTTTTTATAGAATATAAACGTTTGTAGTGTATGTTTTATTTGGGGACTTTTAGAAGTGTGGCATAAAACTGCCACTATTTGATTTGCTTTAACCATTTCTGTTTGCAATTCTCTCTTATTCCACTTGTAAAGAGGATAAATAAAGCAATCAAATAATAATACTACAGAGGTTCAAACGCTTAATCGGACAACGACAGCATCAAACTTTCGATACTTATGTGTATGAAATTATTATTTGTTGTTGTAAATATGGAAATCGTTATTTATTAAATGAAAATACATTTCATATGTATATAACTAGCATTTTATTTAAGTTTCTCAACAAAAAAACAAAAGAAGCAAAAAATTGAATTTTCTATATGATTTAAAAATCGGGTCGGAAATTTTCAAAATGTTCCTTTAATGTTCGTTGTTTTCATTCTGATAACGGAATAAATTGCTTTTTTATGGATATCGTTTGAAATATATATAAAAACTACGTACATTATCATGAGCTTATTTATAAAGATGGTATTATTTTTTATAGAAAATTATTGATGATTAAGCGTTATTTTATATACATAAGCGTGATTGGGCACCTAGATAATGTGCATATTAGTTCACCAGAATCGAATGCTTTCTTCAAAAAAACATTACTTTAAAAGAAATATTGTAAATATCTCTGTTCTGACTAAAACCGCACGCGCATGTTATAAGTAACAAAAGGGGCCAGAAAAATGGATAACAAAGCGGGCTGCACACTGGTCACTATGCCGTAACGTGGGATTCTTCAGTATCGATTACACATAACTATAAGTATACAAATATAACCTAAAAATATTGTAAAATCTAGGGTATGGTATAGTTTTGTAAACCAAGACCATACATCAGAAAACAAAGAACCGATTATAGGTATTATATATGTAGGATTTTATCATGCCGGCAACTTCACCGACATGATTATAGGGACAGTGAAATTGAGTCAGGTAGCAAAGGGGAACAAATGGAAACATTTGTCATTCAGTTCATTGATTTCATTCATTCTTGTCGTGTGTAGCTGTGGGCAAAGTTGTTCGAGATCAAGGAGAATAAAATAATAAAAAGACAGGCAAACAGTGAAGTTAAAAAATAATAAGAGAAACTGTGTGAAATTTAGCTATAAGTTTTCTTAATTAATTACCACCTAAAATATTCAATAAAATATTACTTTCTTAATTTTAAAATAAACTAAAAAGTGGAGTTTCATTATAAACCCTACATATAATATGTAGTGCTAAAAAAAATGTTTGGCACACCTACTCAATCCAAATCTACAAGTTAAATAAAATGTAATTTTGTTTCAGGCTATTATGTGTGATTTTTAACAATATCTTTTATTTAAAGCTGCATAAAAATCTCCAAAACAAGATCTATTAAAATAGTAATAAACAAAAATTTCTGTCATCGTCGTATTTAATGGGACATAATTTTTGGCATACCATCAGTTCTAATTGGTGAAACTCATTATTCTATTCAAAGTATCTATTTAAGTACTTTTTTTTTTTTTTTTTTAATATCCAAATATTTTATTGCAATCTGTTACATTCAATCACATTCAGCAATATTTAGTAACTTAAGACTAATTTTTGTATTTACTGTCTTTTATGGACTACACCCAGTGGTGCAGCCATTGCCTATTAGCACAGGAGATCTGTTGTGGATTTTCTCTTCAGTCGGATGAAAGTGAAGGGGTTGGAAGTGAGTTCCGATATCAGTGGATTTGGGTGGACTAGGAGTCTCAGATTGTGCGAAGTAGAGAGCTTTTTTATTTCTTGAGCGACTGTAGGAACTTTGAGGTCACGATGGATTTGGTTGTTTGTGACATAATAGGGCGCGTTTACAATCATTCTTAGGGTCTTTGATTGGAATCTTTGAAGTATTTCAACATTGGAAGTTGCCGCAGCGCTCCACAGCTGAATACCGTATGTCCAAACTGGTTTTAAAATTGCTGAGTACAAGAGCAATTTGCTATCGATTGAGACTTTGGAGTTTCGATTCAAGAGCCAGTGTAGATTTCTGAGCTTTATACCGAGTGATTTTCGTTTTGTAAATATATGTGTTTTCCAAGTTAATCTTCTGTCGAGGTGCATCCCAAGGTACTTAGCCTCATTACATTGGGGTATATTTATGCCGTTGAGTTTAACGGGTGGGCAGGTGTTTCGTTTGAGAGTGAATGTAACCTGGACTGATTTTGTTTCGTTCAACTTGATTTTCCATTTTTTTAGCCAGTCAGTAATTTTGTTTAGCCCACTCTGGATTTTAGAGGAAGCTAAGTGTGGGAGAGTGTCAACAGCTAAGACAGCAGTGTCATCTGCAAAGGTACCTATAGTGACTCCTTCAGCTGATGGTAAGTCGTACGTGTGAAGTAGATAAAGTATTGGGCCCATGACACTTCCTTGGGGTACGCCTGCTGAGCTTTCATGGAGCTCAGATTGTTCCTCACCTTGCTTTACGAAAAAATATCTATTTGTAAGATAAGACTTGATTAACACATAGTAGTTAATGGGGAGTGTAGTTTTTATTTTGTAAAGCAAGCCATCGTGCCAAACGCGATCAAATGCTTGCGAGATGTCAAGAAACGCTGCTGTACAATATTGTTTATGTTCGAATGCTGTGTGTATATACTCAACAATCCTATGAACCTGTTCGATTGTGCTGTGTTTTTTCCTGAAACCAAATTGATGATTTGGAATTAGCTTTCGCTCTTCTATAATTGGGAGTAGTCTTTTCAGGAAAAGGGTTTCCATGAGTTTAGAAGCAATCGGTAACAAGCTAATTGGGCGATACGATTCAACTTTATCAGCGCTTTTTCCGGGTTTGAGAATCATTTTTAATTGTGACACTTTCCATTGGGGAGGTATAAAGCCAGATGTTAGTACCGCGTTAAATAAGTAGGTAAGATGTGTCACTCCTTCTTCTGGAAGTTGTTTTACTATTTTTCCAGTGATAAGGTCGTACCCAGGGGCTTTCTTAATATTTAGCTTATCAATAGCTGCTTTCACTTCAGATTTGGAAAATTTACGTATGGGTAGGTCCATCTGATGGGTATTACTCAGAACACTTTTCACTTCTTCTGTTACACATGCTGGGGGCTCGATTTCCTGTGGAGTAAATACTTTTTTTAAGTGTCGGGCAAATGTGACTGCTCTTTCAAGGTCACTTTTAGCCCATTCGTTATTTTCCATTCGTAAAGCGGATTGGAACATTGTGGGTCTCTTTAGATTCCTAGTTGCTTTCCAGAGAGAGTATTCTGTAGCAGCTGTTGCATCGAGATTACTGAGGTAATGATGGAGTTGGGTGTTTCGTTCGTTATTAAGGATCTCTTTAAGTTCTTTTGTAAGCGCATTTAATTTTTTCTTGTCCTCAGGATGTCTAGTTTGTTGCCACTTTTTTCTTGCATATCGCTTTTCTCTCAGTTTTTCTTTTATAGGTTTGGAGATGTTCGTTGATTTTCGTTCATTTAGTGGGGGGGTGGAGTCCCACGCAGCTTGTTGCAGGCAGTTGTTGAAGTGTTCAACAGCCGCAATGATATCTTCTTCAGATTTCAGTGATAGTTTTAAATCAATTGTGGAAGATACCATATATCGGAAGCGATTCCAATCAGTTTTGTGATTATGTAAGCTACATTGACTGGGAAGAAGGGCAAGATTGTTGTTAAGCTCGACGAGAACTGGAGAGTGGTCAGAAGATAGCTCAAAACATGGGCTACATTTAAGATCACTAAGCATGATACCTTTCGTCACACAGAAGTCAATCAAGTCGGGAATTTTTCTTACATCTGTTGGCCAGTATGTTGGTGTACCTGAAGAGACAGGGAGTAAATTTAATTTTCCAATGGCCGCATAAAGCTGTCGACCTTTTGGTGTAGTGAGACGGGAACCCCAGTATGTGTGCTTTGCGTTATAGTCTCCTCCAGCTAGGAATCTATTGCCAAGGGTCTTAAAGAATTTCTCATACTCCTCCATTTTTATTGTGTGTTTAGGTGGGCTGTAGACAGCGGAAATTGTAATTGGCCCTTTCCAGTCATCAACAATTATATTCGTGGCTTGTATAGCTTCTGTGCGATAAGATGTGCTCTCACAGTGTTTTATGTTATTGCGTATTAATATTGCTGAACCTGCATGAGCCTTATTATCTGGGTGCAGGGTGTGATAAAACTTAAAGTTCGGAATCTGAAAATGGCTTTTGTTGGTGAAATGGGTTTCAGATATTAGGAGTATATCTATTTCGTATGTTTTAAGGAATTTTTGAATTTCTAATAAATGTTTTGACAGCCCATTAGCGTTCTATAGAATGATTTTTATGGGATTGAGGATGAGCAATTCTTAGTCATGAGGGTCACTAATAAGTTCATCATTGTTGTGATTTGTTGCATGACTTGCCGGAGTAGCATTATCATTTCTCGCATTTCGTTCGGAGCTTGGGTTTCTGCAGGAACAGTATTAATTGGTAGGGCCGTTGTGTTTTCATTAGTTGCTTGTGTTGAGTGCTTCAGTGCCTGAGCGTATGAAAGTACATTTTGAGTTTGTTTTGATGTACTGGGATTTACCAGAACTTCCTGTTGAGTAGGATTCATGGGTAAATTGTCGTTTTCCTTAATTGTGGGTATTTCATTTTCTGAAGATTTTTATAGACTACACAACCTTTGTAATTTGCTGGGTGATTACCTTCACACAAGGCGCATTTGACTTCATCTGATCTGCTTTTACGTACACAATCTGAAGACGTGTGGCTTCCGGCGCATTTAATGCACATTGGTTTCCTGCGACAGTACGTTTTTGTATGCCCATACTGCTGACAGTTAGCGCATTGGGGAATATCGCGAGTCGGTCGGGGGGGCTCAAAAACAATTTTTGTATGAAGCAGGTATTTGACTTCATAAATTTCTTTATTGTTTGAGTTTGTTTGAAGTTCAATGATAAACATTAGCAGAGGCTTTTTTGTGTTTCTTCGCTTTATGTTCCAAATATTCGTGACAGAGTGACCGAGGTTTTGCAGGGCTTGGGTTATTTCATCTGTGCCTATAGATGGGTGCATATTTTTCAGTACTACTTTGAAGCCTCTTTCTTGTTTTGGCTTATAGGTGAAAAATTCGGTGTTTTTTATCTCAAGCTGGTTGACTATTGTCTTGTAGGCTTCTGGAGAAAATGCCTGGATTTTAACTTGCTCATTGTTTATGAGCTTTAATTCGTATGAATTTGGAGCAGCTTCAGACAATAGTTTCATTAGAGGAGCTATATTGGTAACTCTGTCAACAAATATTGGTGGGGGCTTAGACACTTTTTCTTTATGTTCTGTGCTTTTTTGGTCACATTCTTCAACTTCTTCTAGGGACGAAAATCGATTTTCGGTTCCTTTCGGATCTCCTAGCCAGTATTTTTCAAGTTTAGCTTGTTTTTGAGTGGTCTTTGTCTTACCTGGACTCTCTCTCTGCCTTTTCTTGTTTAGAACCGTTTTCCAGTCCTCGTCGTGGGAGGGTACACTTACTGTGACTTGGGGAGAGGCAACTGGTTGCTGTTGTTTGTGTAGCAGCTGAAGCTGGCGTTGAAGCTGATCAATTTGTTGTTGGACAGTTTGTTGAGAGCTGTTTTTATTTGGAAAAGACGAGCTTGATTGTGGCGAGGGGCATTGAGGACTCCAGGAATTTTGGAGCGGATTCTGAAGAAGGGGTTTCTTTTGTGTTTGCAGTTGTTGATGCTGCTGTTGTTGTTCCTGATGTTGTTTTTCTCGGTGTTGCTGTTGTTGTTGTTGTTGTTGTTGTTGTTGTAGTAGTAGTTGTTGTTGTTGTTGTTGTTGCTCTTCTTGTTGTTGACCTTCCCCTCTAGGTGGGGTACGGTCTACACCCATTTTTTTTTCTTTATTATTTATTTTTGTTTAAAATGAACTTTGGCAACTCTACACTAGATACTTGCTAAGCCGCTTTTAATTTAACGTATTTGTGTACATACATAACCGTATAATAGCAGTGCTTACTTTAAGGTAGTTAATTTTAAGTAATTTTGCAATTTTTATTTATTAAACTGAAAATGGCAAAGACAAAAGAAACAACTGAAGTCGAGCGAAAAATAATTGTGAACCCTTATAAGGAAAAAAAAATAGTATGGAATAAAATTAATAGAAGCCGTTTTACCATTAGAAGGAGAACAGTGCCTTAAAAACTCAAATCGCACCGGACGCCCCAGACAACTAGATAACAGGGAGGAAGCGCTATTAGTGCGAAAAATAAAAAAAAACCAAAAACTCATCTTCCACAGAGGCAAGGGAAGAATTTAAAAATAATGTGCAACCAATAACTGTGTCTTACATTGGGCTGGGTATAAGTCTAGAGTAGCCAGGAGGAAATCTCTAATCAAAGACGTTAATAAAACAAAGCGGTTGGAGTTTGTCAAAGCCTTCAAGGAATAAAATGCAGAATTTTGCGGGAAAGTTCTCTTCTCGGATGAAAGCAAATTTAACGCTCGGCAGGATTTTGGTCTGGCGAAAACCTCTTCAAGAATTAAAGGAGAATCATCTTGTTGGCTCATTTAAACATGGTGGAGGTGGGCTATGGTGTGGGACTGTATATCCGCAGCAGGTATGTGGGAACTTGTATTTATCGAAGGAATTATGAACAAGAAAAACCTGTAGAAACGTGCGGAGAAGTGAAGTATAGGAAATTCTGCTCACCACGTGCGTATGTGGATTGCTTACAATGTCGCACACCTTCTGGCACATCCTCTCCAATCCGATCGAGCACGAACTCGAAAGAAGGATCAGACAACATGATGTTCGAAGTTTAAAAATACTAAAAGAAGTATTGCTAATGGAATGGAATGGATTACAGAGGTAATAGGGTCACAGACCTATGGTAACCGATAAGTTAGTGAAATCAATGCCGAGACGCTGAAACATGGTTATAAAGAGAAAAAAATCTAGCCCATTAAGTTCTAGTTACTTTAAAAAAAATGTAATTCTGCCAAAAATTGTATCTTATTAAAAACGAGGATGGCAGTAGGTTTTCTTTATTTCTATATAATGGATCTTGTTTTGGAGATGTTAAAAATCAAACAGAAATTACATGGTCCTTTTAATTGTAGGTTACTTTTTGTTTGGATTTAATAGGTGTGCCAAAAAGGTCATTCAGCACTGTAAGTATGAATGAATTTTTGTTAAATTTTAAGTCTTGGCTAAAATTTACAATGAACTAATATAATTCACCTCTTAAACAAATAAATATTTGTAAAGACCCTAGGCTCCGACGAGGCTGTTACGGAATAATTTTACCACACCACACAATGCTGGAATGAATCTACACACCGAACTCGACACTATATACCACCCGAATTGAGCTGCTATATCCACAGGGCTGATTCACTAATCGAGCGCTAGTCCCTTTTATCTTTGGGTGCTGGCTGCACCTATTACCTCTGTAAAAGGAAATGACGCAAAATACCAAAGAATTGAATTTTTTATTTTTAGCAAAGCTCACATAATAATGACAATTATTATACAAACCACACAACGCAGCGCTAGCATCAGTGGCTTTCGGCTGACTGGTGAATGAGGGCTGGATTAGATTCGGCGGAGATCAGTATCCTTAAGAAATTTGTATATTTCGGAGATCTTGACAGTTGGATTCCATAGAAATATGAGTGGATCATTGTTAAAATAATTAAGTCTGTGGAGTCCAGTTAAGGGCAAAAGACTATGAGGTGTAGTACACTGCCGGTGGCCTCGCAATATGGGCATTGGCTGAGACAGCTACCATCCAAAAGATAGGCATGGATGATGATGGTGTGACCTATACGTAAACGAGTGTAAGGAGTGATGTAGTTAGCTAGAATTGAAGTCGGATAACCAGGTTTAGTGCGGTTTAGATAATTTCTGGAATAGTGGTGGTTGTAATTTGCCAGGTCCACTGCAAGCTTGAATTGTCTCAGCCGAAGCTATAAGCCGGTAGATATCACTCTTGTAAAAGAAAGTGGAGGGCATTGTGGGAGTGTTGCTAATTTCTTTGGTAGTTGTGTCCGGAAACGTATTGCCGCTGATGTCCGAATGGCTGGGCACCCACATGATTTAAGTTTATTAGTTACTGCAGTTTTTTATAGCTTGGAAGCTGGACAAGGTGTTTGTACAAATGATGTGCTTTCATTTTGTTTGTTTTGAGTACTGAACGGCATGAAGGATAGGAGTAGCTTCAGCAGTGAAAACTGAACAAAAAGGAAACAACTGATCGTATGATATTGGCTTGCCGTATGCTCTCACTACAGCAAAGGCTGTTTGGGTTTCTTTAGATCCGTCGATAAATTGCCGACCGGTCGATTTGAAATGAGCTGCTACTTCCGAAAATCGTGCTTTATATGCAGAGCTTGGAGTGTTCATTTTAGGAAGATAAGCCAGGTTGTTAATAAATGATGTTTTTTTCACTGACTATGGGAGGTGGTAAATACTCCAAGGTACGGATATTTAAAGCGGTAATTCATTGTATTTTGAAATCATAGCGCATTTATAAATAGAAGATGGAGTCTTTGGTGGTCGTTTACGTGACGAAGCAGAGTAAAAGTCGTTTTTCAGAGAAGGATTAGAGCTGAGGACGAGCTTCGAAGAAAGGTTTACCTATGCTGTCTTCCAAGTTTTTCGGTTTATCTATGCTGTCTTCCAAGTTGTCATTTATGAAAGGTAGTCCTGATTCGGCTAAGATGTCTTTTATGGGTGACGTAGGAAATAAATGTATAGATCGACGAACAGCGGTATGGTAAGGTGCAGCCAGAATCTTAAGATTATTTTTAACATGGTGTCCATATATTTCTAATCCATCGTTAATGATCAATAAGATGAGAGCCTCGGTGACATTCACTAGTAGAACCGAGGCAATCAGCGGGCGCTTACTAGATAGATATTTTATAATGTTTAACATTTAAAGTAGCCGCTGATGTATTCAAACGTGTCTTCACTCGAAGTTATGTTTTATTTTTATTAACATAAATTAGAAAAAGTGCTATAGTGCGAGAGGACGTTTAAAGTAGACAATTTTGTGTGCACCAAATGGTGATTCTATTTTGTGCACATTGTAAAACAATTTTGCATTAAAAAGGCGATACGTGAATGTGAAAACGGAATATAATAAAAAAACGTCAAAACAAGTGTCAAAATTAGTGTCTTGCGTTCTCCCACACAGTGTGAACCGAGGAACTCTAAAGATATCTCGTTCATGGGCGCTCGTGCGCTGAGATTGATCAACCAAGGGGAAGTCGCTCTCAACCAAATGAACAGTCTGCAAGCATAAAAATTATGCCAGCCTCTCACCAACAACAGCAAGCAATAGCTATTGATTAATGTTATTCCCCTGACTGCGTAACTACCAACAACAAGTTTCGTATGTCTGAAATATTTAAGAACAAATATTGCCTGGATGACCTATAACCACTCCAAGCAGCGTGATTACGACCATTGCTTCACCGAACAATGCAACGACAATAACATAGGTCTCTTCTAACTTGATGAGAATGTCAATAAGTACGAACAAGTCAAGATTTAAGTTCAACTAAATTACTCACAAAATTAAAACTCTAGTGAAAAAATAGCTCAATTGTTAACTCCGAAAAAAAATTTCCTAAAAACAAATCCCAGTAGGAACCAAAACAATTACATTCGGAAATCAAAAGAAATCCCCGACTAAAGGAATTCAACGGGCTAGATCGAGTGCAGAACCGGCAAATCAAACTAAATCAAAACAATCCAGGTTGGCCACTACTGGCTGGATCTACCTTCGACTTCGAACTGATTTTCTATCTTAACCGAAAATGAAAATGACTGTAATAGCTCGCGTATTGAAGAACCTAATGTTCTAAAAGCACCTCCAATCTATGTTTCTTGAGAAAACAATGTGCAACCGCTTTTGAAGCTACTACGTTCAATTGAAGATAATCAATATGAGGAGAAATTTTTGTGCAGTGCACAAAAAGTCAGAGATATGGCCATACGAAAAAATTCTGCAATCATAGTCCAAGATGCGTGAATTGCGCTGGCAGCTACACAACATTAGATTGCCAACGAAAGCATAGATCACAAGAACCTAAATGTATACCCTGTGGAGGCAACTATCCGGCCAATTATAGAGGATGTACAGTATAGAAAGAATTGCAGCTAAAGTCATTTCCCACACTTCGAGAGTAGGTTGTAGATAAATACAGTGTAATCCGTCACAAGTACAATTCCAGCACGAAGCACTTATGCGCAGGTGGTAAAGCAGCAAGAAAAAATCAATGCCCCATCAACAGAATGTGCTCACTCACCACAACAGCAGTCTAATGATATGACCAAATGGGAACCATGCTCAACTTGCTAACAGCGTTCATATCTATGATGACATAATGATGCAATCAAACAAAATTGCAGTGTGGGATGCGAATGGTCTTTCGTAGCGAAGTAATGAAGTCAAAACTTTTATTGTTGATAACAGGATTGCCATTATGTTAATATCAGAGACTCACTTCACCAATAAAAGTTTATTAAAAATTGACAAATGCAGCATATACCACACAAATCACCCAGCAGCCACTGCACGTGGTGGCACCGCTATTGTTATAAAAAACAGGATTAAACATATAGTACAAGAAAAGTATGATAAACCTCATATACAAGCAACTAGCATCTCTATCCAAGACCAACATGGCGAACTTATAATAACATCGGTATATTGCACTCCGCGACACTCCATTAACAACGGACAATTCGAGCAGCACACAAGGAAATAGACTCTTAGCCTGTGGTGACTACAATGCCTAATATCACTATTGGGGCTCTAGGACTATTAATCCAAAAGGAAAAGAACTATTCAAAACTATCTTATACATGTTTCAACAAGAGAACCAACATACTGGGCATTTGATAGAAAAAAGTCCCCGGATATTATTGACTTTTGTGTGATGAAAGCTGTTTCCAGTGTCTAAGTGGCTTCATCTTTGGATTTGTCATCAGACTATTCCCCTATCACTATAACTGTAATGTCCAATGTTCTACGTATATTCAAACCACCTACACTACATAATAAACGTACAAACTGGATTAAATTTAAAGACATTTTTTGTGATAAGTTATCTCTGGATGTACCGCTCAAAACCCCAGGAGATATTAAAGAAGCGGTCGAAAATCCAACTAAAATAATATAAAACGCTGCCTGGGCCGCTACTCCGAAACTTAAAAAAAAGCATATAAATTGCGCGATAAACCCAGTTTTTAAGGAGACGATAGGTTCCAAACGAAAGTTAATAAAGTTGTGACAAATTACGAGACATCTAGAAGACAAGAAAGTCTTAATAAGGCAGCAAAAGAGACGTAAACTCATGGCAGTGGAAAATGATGAAATTCAGTACTATTTTCTAAATTTGTCAGCAACAGATGCCACGGAATATTCGTTATGGAACGCAACAAAAAAGTTGAAGCAACGCACTACTCGGAAAATGGAAACAGCTGGGCTTCTGCTTGGATTGCGGACAAAGAAATATACGTACCATTGACTGCTGCCGGAAGGGATCGGAAAACGCACGGGAGACCCCTCAGACGCAAGGCGTGACGGGGCAATAAAATGAGCACCCCCTCGCCAACATTAGAGCCTTTGCAAATCAAAGGAACCCGTATCTCGAACTAGGTAATTGTAAATGGAGAACACGTTAGACACAGGCGCCACCAGAAATTTCGTTAGTGGAGAGTTTACACGCCGGCACAAACATGACAAGGTGATACAAGTGAAGGCAGCTGACGGAAGCCGATGTAGATGCGCAAAGGCCTTGGTAGCGGAAACTGTAATGGACATAACCACCACCAAACCATGTTGATATTCGAGCGAGCACAGGAGGATGATGTAACGCTTCTTAACGTGCGGGGAACAAACCGTGGAGCTACGGTTGAACCATGAGACGCCAGGAAGAAAAACTCAATGTACTACACTGTGGGCCATAGAACCCACCCCGCAAGAACAAATCGAAAGATTCCTGACATCTGCATCAGCTCATCTGAGCTACGCCATTTTGAGCATCTGGAGAATGTATCGAATATTACAACTCACAAAATTAAGCAGCGTTATTTTCCACATAATCCGGCGATACTGCAGATTATCGATCTGGAGATCGATGAACTCCCTCAGATGATCGAAACATGACATAGTCCACACAACCTCCCATTATACTGGTAAAGAAAAGAACTGGTTAATATACCCTTTACTACGAATTCAACGATAGACTACGAAAAGCCAAGCACATAAGTAGTCTAGATTTGGATAATGGTTACTGACAGATCCCGAGGACTATTTAAGTGGTGAGTCATGCCATTTGGACTTCATTCTGCCCCGGCTACGATTCAACGGGCATTGGATAAAGTTATTGGACCCGAATTGGTGCCGTTAGCTTTTGCTTACCTCGGCGATGTAATCGTTACAGGGAGCAGTCTTGAAGAACATATGACCAAACTCAGGGAGGTATTCAGGCGTCTCAGGATGGGAAATCTAAGAATTAACCAGCACAAATACGATTTCGCCACCAACAAACTGACATATCTGGGGCAGGTGGTTAGCGAACATGGCATTCATATCGATACTGAAAAGGTGTCCTCAATCAGAGATCTAACAACTCCCAACATCATACGATAACTCCGTCTATTTCTGGGAGTAGCATAGTGGTACCGTCGGTTCGTAACCGCCTTTTCGGGTGCTGTCACGCGATGGACGAGACACCTTAAAAAGGGAAAGCGATGGAACTAGCCAGAGGAACAGAATAGTGAGTTTAAAAATTTGACAACCAAATTGATGCACTACTTGATTCTTGCATGCTCCGATTTTACTCGGGAGTTTTCACTGTAAACGGATGCTAGCGAATATGGGCTCGAGACGGTACTAACCCAAGACACGGACTAAGAGGAGAGAGTTATAGCTTACGCCAGTCGATTTCTCACTCAAGGAAAAAAAAATTACACGGTCACCAAGAAGGAATGCCTCGCTATCGTATTGGGGATTCGGAAAATGATTCAATATCTCGAGCGGTCTCACATCACCGTGATCACAGATCACTTGTCCCTGAAATGGTTGAATTCAAAGGAAAGTTCGTCGGGTCGGATCGCTAGTTGGGCCATGGAATTGCAGCAATACACATTTGACATGCAGTATCGCAGGGGTGAGCAAAACATGGTATCCGACGCGCTGTCCAGGCAACCTATACAATCACTTGGCATCTGAACCAACTGAGGATACAGGAGGTAAAGGAAGACCCGGAAAAATTCGCAGATTATTTAATTAAAAACAATAATCTGTACTGCTATATTCCATAAATTCAGCAAGTGGACAGAACTTATACCATTCCGAAAGGCCACTAGCGCAAAGCTATACATGAGAGGAACGTGAGCCAAAGTTCCAAAGATGTTGGTTTTTTGACAATAGTGTCCAATTCACGAGCCGACTCTTCAAAGCATATCTTTTGGAGTTGGAAGTGAAGCTTCAGTTCACGGCGCCATACACGCCTCAGGAGAACCCAACAGAGAGCGAACCGCACTGTGAAAAGACTGATTGCTCAGTATACAGGGACAATCCAGAGTAAGTGGGATGCCCTCACTCCGAAATTACCCTCGCCATCAACAGGGAATCAGGAGGGAAAAACGATATACCTGTCCAGCTATTCAAAAACCAACGACGACGCGGAAGTAGTCTGCGTCTAGCCATATGGGAAGGGCAAACTACGACTGCGTCCAGTTATGGACCCTGGACCACACGATACCAGACCCCTTGCGCACCGAAGTTTATGAATTTAATACGCATTTTATATTCACAGCTAACCGCGTGCAGCGCCCCCTCCACAGCAGCATGTCACGGTATGCCGGTGGACGCGAACGGTAGATTAATTCATGGATTGGGGAACACTCCACTGGTTTCTGGCCATCATATGCCACCCCTTCCACAGCAGCATGTCACGGTATGACGGTGGACGCGAACGGTAGATTAATTGATGGATTGGGGAGCTCTCCACTGGTTTCTGGCCATCATATGCCACCTGTAGCCCCGGCCCGATAGGCAATCGGGCCTACTATTTGTCTATTCATACGAGTGAACACCGCACCCCGAAGAGGCAATAAATATCAGAGCATACCACGCCATAGAATGAGAATGAAACACAGCGGTGGAATGCCACGAATATGCGCGAAATATGAATGGCAAGGACTGCGGTGCGTTCATCTATGTATCTACGTATGAAGCTTCTTGGCGCAGCCGATTCACCCAATACAACTTTCGATCGCAGGACTAAATAAATGGTTTGACGTGGGAGCACCAGAACAAAAGCGAACGGAGATAGCTAGACGAATAGAATCACTCCAACAGCAGGAGAAACGGTACATGGTACCTCTGTTTTCGGTGACTCTGCCTCCAGGCAACGACAACCCTGTCCACAGTAGCAGTAGTAGCAGTAGTAGTAGGAGTAGGGCCTCAAGAGCAGAGACGACGAGGATCCAAGAGGAGCAGCATGGAAACGGGGGAATACTATACACTCGGCTGTACCACAAGAAGAGTTCCTCCGAGTCCACAACATACGGTAAATTCTGGGACCCAACGATCAGAGTCTTCCACGATCCCTAGTACAGCACAGCGTGGGAGATATCGACAAAATCCAAATCCAGGGAATTCTGGGACGACTACGCTTTTTCCTGCTCCCGTGCGTTTCACCTCAACCCCGAAGTAAGTGGTGAGTGTAAGAAAGCCAGCTCACCATGCTCGCATTGTGGCCTCATAACATAAACAAACGTGGCAAAATAGATTTGTCCACGCAGGAGCGCGTCACCGCCATCTTGCATTCAATTGTGTTGCACACAAACGACCGCAGGAACGCAGCACACTCTCTGCCTGACAACGTGGATAACAGAGCGAAAAAATTTAAAAGCTACGGTCTAGTAGAATTTTGTAAACCACGATCGTACTTCAGGAGACAAAGAAGCAATATATAATTATATACTATAAGTATCAATGTAGTGTTGTTTTGGTTAATTCTTGGCTCAAATATGCAATAAACTAATTATAAAATACCCCTTGAACAAATAAAGAAGGTTTCCTTACAATCTATTTTAACATGGGTCGACGTGCCACAAATATGGGCATACAAAATAGAGTGTAAGCTACGCACAGTATGTGCTGCTACCGATGATCTTCATTGCAATGCTCGCATTAAAACCCAGTGGTGATGCCAAAAAATGCGGTTACTGCAGCGGCGACACGGGTAACCATAGACTTTAAAAATAAGTCCCCCTACCCCAGCAAACAAAACGGAACCACATATCTGTCAAACACCTGGTTACAATAATATGCGACTGTATCAAGAGTATTATAATATTATATGCAAACATAGTAAACATTAACAAAACAGCTAATTCCACCAGCAACACTAACAATCACAATCTTGAATATATTTGAATCAGCCATATAAAATGTTTGACTCAGTTTATGACTTGAAACGAACTTACTTTCGCTGGAGTATACTTAGCGGTCTTCAGGGTTCGTAAACAGAAATTTATTCTAATGCAGTGTGAATTTTCAATTTTAACAGTTTTATTTAAATTATATTTTACGTAAATATTTAACATTAAGTTTCCTATAGTAATTAATAATCCTAGTATAGGTAGCTAACGTAGTGCCTAGCAATATGTCCCAGTGGAGTCGGTAAAAACCTTCAACCACTGGCTCTGTCTGCGTAAGTTAATGTCCCAGTGGAGTCGGTAAAAACCTTAAACCACTGGTCTGTCACTGTACTTTAGTGTTCTAGTAGAGTCGGTAAACACCTTAAACCACTGGCTCTGTCTGCGTTAGTTTTTTTCTAAGTGCTCGCTGTTGGAGTCAATAAATGAAGGCTCTTGGCTGATGTAGGTTTCGCTGGCGTTTATCTGGAGATTGGGTCTTAGCTGGTGGTGCCTCGAGAGTATCGGTGTGAAGAAGAGACTCATTCCTGGGCCGCTGGCGTTTTTATAGGCCCAAGCTGCCACATCGTCCAGTACATATGTTGATTTCTTCTGTTGAATAATTATGTTGCGGTGGTGGCTATTGGAGTCAAGTTTCTTCCTTCTTCCTTGTCGTCGCCTCTGTTGTTGTTGGTGCAATTGATTACACGCTGGTTGTCCCTTGACCTGTCTATAAGTCCATGTGGTATGTCTCGGTTGTTTCGCACTGGTGATGAGCTTGTAGAATGTTTGGGAAATACCCTGATTGTCCTGATGGTATGTCGCCTTAACTGTGCGACCTTCTTGCGTTTGGGTCCGCCCGCATTCTTCTCCCAAAGCCCATGTGTGGATTCTTGTGAAGTCCTTCTTTGTATGCTTTTGTGGGATTCATTGTGGGTTTTCGCGCTGCATAGTCCGTGGCAGGTGAATTCGTTCGTGTGAGACTTATTTGTTCCGGGTGTTCTGTATTTGCGAAAGCGTTGATTTTCTGTATATTCTCTGTTATGTCTCTGTTCCTTATACTTTCTTTCGTTGGCGTGCCTCTTGGAGGGCGTTGCATTCATATGTGGGACATTCTCAACGCGAATTGTAGTGCACGTTGGAATTGCTCGGGAATGCACGCAACTGTTATGATGTCCCAATGTTACCTCCTGATCGCCACACCTCAGTGTCAATGAAGTCTAGCCCCAGGAGTAGATCATCAACAGTGTCAGGAATTATAAATAACTCTAGCTGGCTTGCCTGCTCTCCAAGCCTTACAGTCGTCACCATTGTCTTATCTGACTCTCCCACCACTTCCGTCTGCCATACGCGCTTTGATATCGGATTTTTCCAATTTAGCGGTAGAAGTGCGTAACTTGTGGGCTAACTTTCCGCTCATAAAACTGTGTGTTGCACCTGTGTCCAGTGTCGCGGTGACGATTTCTTTGCCAATAGAAACTCCAGCGCAGATTCGTTGTTCGTCACAGTGCAACGAGTTTTTCGATGGTGCGGCCTGCTGTTTCTGTTTTGAATCATGCTGCGTTTCTGAGGGTACTTCTCGATTGGTTGGTGCTCTTTGTTTGCAGCACTTCTGTGCGCCGCTGTGTGGGTGGTGCTATTGTTAGTTCGTCTTCTCCCCGTATGCACTCCAAATCCTCGGCCATCTCTATCAGCTCCTGTAGCGATCCGAAATCTCTACGGCGCACTGGTACTGTGGCAGGCTGTTCTAGAGGATTCGTTCCAGTTTCTGCTCCTCTGAATAGTCCATGTGTCGCATAAGAATCTGCAGTTCGAGTACATACTGCTTGAACGACTCTCAATCCCTCTGGTGATGCTGTCGGAGCTGGTCGTCGAGTTTCTCCATGAAACGGGCCGGTAAAAATAATTTAAGGTAGTCTCTACTATATGTACTACATTCTCGTCCCGCTCGATTGTTGTTTCTGAACCACATGACTGCACGTTCTCTTAAAAGTTCAGGCATAGTGCGCGGGAGGAAATCGTTGTTTATTCTGTACACTTCTGCTATGAACGCAGCCGGCCTTGGTGATGTACTTCTAACATACCTGCATTGCAGCTTCGTCAAACGCTATGGTTGCTTTTGAGTCAGTTCCGTCTGTGTAAAAAACTCTGCTGGCCGCTTACGGGGTTCATCCACTGTGCCTGTAGCTGCCAAACCGAATTCTTCAGCGAAAATCTCTAGCTCCTCTTTGCGTAGCAAGTACACGGAGCCTGTTTTCCCGATCCTGTGCCTTTTTTTTGGTTAATGGCGAATACAATGTGTGTGTATTGTAGTTGGTGCTAACTCTGCGCTATTCTACGTGATTGCTTAGATAAACGTAGCTCTCTGATACTCTGTATGGTCTCGCGTAACTTTTTTTTTTTTAAATTCCAAATTTATTTACAATCTGTTTTTCCAACAATAAGTAAAATTTTTTGTATAATTTAGTTATACTATATATTGTGGCCACTGCCAGAGCAAATATTGTTTAATCAAGAAAATGTATTATTTATTTATACCTACATACATATTAATATACATGAAAAACAAAACATCAAAAGACAATATTAAAACCTATGTGGAAGTTCGGTGGGTGCGCCAGGTTTAGTCTTCATTGTGGGCAATTTTCCATTCCCGATAGTTGTCGCATATGAGGATTTTCATTGGTCCTTAGATGCTCCGTGTATTTTTTGGTACATTTTTTCCTCCACAGTGTCAAGTCATTGTGAATGTCTGCATTCGTCACGTACCAGAATTTTTGATTGTGCTCTTTGGATCAGTTATATTTTGGTTTTGCTCGCAGTCCCCCAGATTTCTATCCCGTATTTCGATATTGGTATGATTATCGTCCTAAATAATTTTTACTTATTATGTAATGATAATTTGGAACTTTTTCCTTGTAGCCAACTTAATTGTCTGAATTTGTTTCTTATTTCGTTTGGTTTATTTTTTATGTGTTGTCTCCAAGTAAGTTTGGCGTCGATTATTAAGCCAAGGTATTTTGAGTTGGGTTGAATTTTAAGTATTGCGTATTTAATTGCTAGAGGATGTTTCTCAGATTTCCGCTTAGTATATACAACTTGAAAAGATTTCTCTTTGTTTATTTCTATACCCCATTTTTTTAACCAGAGGACTCTATTTTTTATTATTCTTTGCAGCGTATCTGACACGATTTTTTCGTCGTGGTTTTAGGCTAGGAGTACAGAATCATTCGCAAATATTGCTATTATGTTTCGTCGTGTTGTGGGGGTTGGAATATCGGCGGTATATATTAAATATAGAAGTGGTCCTAGTACACTACCTTGAGGTATTCCCGCTGTCATTTGTAATATATCTGAGCATTCATCGTCGTATTTTATGTAAAAGTGACTTATTCAGAAAGATTTTTAATAAGTAATAATAGTTTAAAGTAGTAATAATAGTAATAAGTAAATATAGTTTACTTTATTTACAAGTCCTTTGTGCCAACATTTTATCTACAGCTCTCTGGGCTTGTTGCACGGTTGAATGATGCCTTCGAACTGGTGGCTTGGAATAACTTTATGTTGTATTAAAATATGTTCAATTCTATCGCACAGTTTTTTCTCAAATAGCTTTGAAAGAATTGGCAAGAGGCTGAAGGGTCGATTAGAGCTGGTTCTTGTTGCGTCTTTATTTGGTTTCGGGATTGCTATTATTTGAGCTATCTTCCACAAGACTGGACAATTGTTTAGTCTATATATGGCATTCAATATATTTCTAATATATATGATTATAGAGTCAGGTAGTTCTTTTAATATTTTCCCGTTGATTAGGTCGTATCCAGGTGTCTTTTTGTTTTTCCCTTTCGAGATTTGTGTTTTAATTTCAGCTATTGTCGTCATTTTTGTTTTGTTGTAGTGGACATTGGGTAGGTTGTACAATTGAATATATTGAGTGTCCATGTCGTTACTGAAAATGTTAGCGAAGTGTTTTGAGAGAGTAGTTTCTTTCTGACTGTTCATTTTGCCCAGGTATTTTTTATGCTTTTATGGGTGGTTTATGTTTTATTGCACTGTTTTGTTTTTTTATTAGCCTTCCAAAGCCAATAATTTGTAGCGGCCGTTGTCCATAAATTGTTTAGATAATTTTCTAGTTTGCAATCCTCATATTGTTTTATCGTTGCCTTCAGTTCTTTTGCGGCTTTATTGAATTTAACTTTGTCTTCAGGGTGTCTAGTAATTTGCCATTTTTTCCTGAGTTTTCTTTCCTGTCCTATTTTATACGTAATGTGAGCTGGAACAATTGTAATCTGTGATGGGCTTAGAATTGGATTTGAGTGAATTGCTGCTTTGACGATATTGTCATTTAAGTATGCAATTCCTGTGTCAATTTCTTAAATTGGGGAAATTTGTTCCAGTGTATTTTGTAATTATATATAAGCCTCTAGATTGTTTTGTACCCGGCTTGCTTTGAAAGGTGAATAGGATTGGAGAATGGTCTGATGACAAATCTAAACATGTTTTTATGGCTAAGTGTTCGTGCAATATGTTTTTTGTAACGCAGAAGTTAATTAAGTCAGGTAATTTTTTGATGTTTGCTGGCCAGTAAGTTAGCTCACCCGTACTAATAAAGCGACTATTATTTTCTTTTATGACGTCTAGTAGTTGGCGGACTTTCCCGTTTGTCAGTCTAGAGCCACATGTGGAATTTTTTGCATTATAGTCTCCTCCAGCTATGTAACGGCTTCCTAATGATTTAAAATAGTCCATGTATTGAGCCTTTGTATTATTATGTTTCGGTGGACAGTACACAGCTGACATGGTAATTGATCCTCTCAAGTCACTTATCTCTATAGAGGTAGCTTGTGATGTGTTTTGTTCATAGTAAGTCAAACATAGTAAACATTAACAAAACAGCTAATTCCACCAGCAACACTAACAATCAGAATCTTGAATATATTTGAATCAGCCCTATAAAATGTTTGACTCAGTTTATGACTTGAAACGAACTTACTTTCGCTGGAGTATACTTAGCGGTATCCAGGGTTCGTAAACAGAAATTTATTCTAATGCAGTGTGAATTTTCAATTTTAACAGTTTTATTTAAATTATATTTTACGTAAATATTTAACATTAAGTTTCCTATAGTAATTAATAATCCTAGTATAGGTAGCTAACGTAGTGCCTAGCCGTGTCAATATGTCCCAGTGGAGTCAGTAAAAACCTTCAACCACTGGCTCTGTCTGCGTAAGTTAATGCCCCAGTGGAGTCGGTAAAAACCTTAAACCACTGGTCTGTCACTGTACTTTAGTGTTCTAGTAGAGTCGGTAAACACCTTAAACCACTGGCTCTGTCTGCGTTAGTTTTTTTCTAAGTGTTCGCTGTTGGAGTCAATAAAAGAAGGCTCTTGGCTGATGTAGGTTTCGCTGGCGTTTATCTGGAGATTGGGTCTTAGCTGGTGGTGCCTCGAGAGTATCGGTGTGAAGAAGAGACTCATTCCTGGGCCGCTGGCGTTTTTATAGGCCCAAGCTGCCACATCGTCCAGTACATATGTTGATTTCTTCTGTTGAATAATTATGTTGCGGTGGTGGCTATTGGAGTCAAGTTTCTTCCTTCTTCCTTGTCGTCGCCTCTGTTGTTGTTGGTGCAATTGATCACACGCTGGTTGTCCCTTGACCTGTCTATAAGTCCATGTGGTATGTCTCGGTTGTTTCGCACTGGTGATGAGCTTGTAGAATGTTTGGGAAATACCCTGATTGTCCTGATGGTATGTCGCCTTAACTGTGCGACCTTCTTGCGTTTGGGTCCGCCCGCATTCTTCTCCCAAAGCCCATGTGTGGATTCTTGTGAAGTCCTTCTCTGTATGCTTTTGTGGGATTCATTGTGGGTTTTCGCGCTGCATAGTCCGTGGCAGGTGAATTCGTTCGTGTGAGACTTATTTGTTCCGGGTGTTCTGTATTTGCGAAAGCGTTGATTTTCTGTACATTCTCTGTTATGTCTCTGTTCCTTATACTTTCTTTCGTTGGCGTGCCTCTTGGAGGGCGTTGCATTCATATGTGGGACATTCTCAACGCGAATTGTAGTGCACGTTGGAATTGCTCGGGAATGCACGCAACTGTTATGATGTCCCAATGTTACCTCCTGATCGCCACACCTCAGTGTCAATGAAGTCTAGCCCCAGGAGTAGATCATCAACAGTGTCAGGAATTATAAATAACTCTAGCTGGCTTGCCTGCTCTCCAAGCCTTACAGTCGTCACCATTGTCTTATCTGACTCTCCCACCACTTCCGTCTGCCATACGCGCTTTGATATCGGATTTTTCCAATTTAGCGGTAGAAGTGCGTAACTTGTGGGCTAACTTTCCGCTCATAAAACTGTGTGTTGCACCTGTGTCCAGTGTCGCGGTGACGATTTCTTTGCCAATAGAAACTCCAGCGCAGATTCGTTGTTCGTCACAGTGCAACGAGTTTTTCGATGGTGCGGCCTGCTGTTTCTGTTTTGAATCATGCTGCGTTTCTGAGGGTACTTCTCGATTGGTTGGTGCTCTTTGTTTGCAGCACTTCTGTGCGCCGCTGTGTGGGTGGTGCTATTGTTAGTTCGTCTTCTCCCCGTATGCACTCCAAATCCTCGGCCATCTCTATCAGCTCCTGTATCGATCCGAAATCTCTACGGCGCACTGGTACTGTGGCAGGCTGTTCTAGAGGATTCGTTCCAGTTTCTGCTCCTCTGAATAGTCCATGTGTCGCATAAGAATCTGCAGTTCGAGTACATACTGCTTGAACGACTCTCAATCCCTCTGGTGATGCTGTCGGAGCTGGTCGTCGAGTTTCTCCATGAAACGGGCCGGTAAAAATAATTTAAGGTAGTCTCTACTATATGTACTACATTCTCGTCCCGCTCGATTGTTGTTTCTGAACCACATGACTGCACGTTCTCTTAAAAGTTCAGGCATAGTGCGCGGGAGGAAATCGTTGTTTATTCTGTACACTTCTGCTATGAACGCAGCCGGCCTTGGTGATGTACTTCTAACATACCTGCATTGCAGCTTCGTCAAACGCTATGGTTGCTTTTGAGTCAGTTCCGTCTGTGTAAAAAACTCTGCTGGCCGCTTACGGAGTTCATCCACTGTGCCTGTAGCTGCCAAACCGAATTCTTCAGCGAAAATCTCTAGCTCCTCTTTGCGTAGCAAGTACACGGAGCCTGTTTTCCCGATCCTGTGCCTTTTTTTTGGTTAATGGCGAATACAATGTGTGTGTATTGTAGTTGGTGCTAACTCTGCGCTATTCTACGTGATTGCGTAGATAAACGTAGCTCTCTGATACTCTGTATGGTCTCGCGTAACTTTTTTTTTTTTTAATTCCAAATTTATTTACAATCTGTTTTTCCAACAATAAGTAAAATTTTTTGTATAATTTAGTTATACTATATATTGTGGCCACTGCCAGAGCAAATATTGTTTAATCAAGAAAATGTATTATTTATTTATACCTACATATATATTAATATACATGAAAAACAAAACATCAAAAGACAATATTAAAACCTATGTGGAAGTTCGGTGGGTGCGCCAGGTTTAGTCTTCATTGTGGGCAATTTTCCATTCCCGATAGTTGTCGCATATGAGGATTTTCATTGGTCCTTAGATGCTCCGTGTATTTTTTGGTACATTTTTTCCTCCACCGTGTCAAGTCATTGTGAATGTCTGCATTCGTCACGTACCAGAATTTTTGATTGTGCTCTTTGGATCAGTTATATTTTGGTTTTCCTCGCAGTCCCCCAGATTTCTATCCCGTATTTCGATATTGGTATGATTATCGTCCTAAATAATTTTTACTTATTATGTAATGATAATTTGGAACTTTTTCCTTGTAGCCAACTTAATTGTCTGAATTTGTTTCTTATTTCGTTTGGTTTATTTTTTATGTGTTGTCTCCAAGTAAGTTTGGCGTCGATTATTAAGCCAAGGTATTTTGAGTTGGGTTGAATTTTAAGTATTGCGTATTTAATTGCTAGAGGATGTTTCTCAGATTTCCGCTTAGTATATACAACTTGAAAAGATTTCTCTTTGTTTATTTCTATACCCCATTTTTTTAACCAGAGGACTCTATTTTTTATTATTCTTTGCAGCGTATCTGACACGATTTTTTCGTCGTGGTTTTAGGCTAGGAGTACAGAATCATTCGCAAATATTGCTATTATGTTTCGTCGTGTTGTGGGGGTTGGAATATCGGCGGTATATATTAAATATAGAAGTGGTCCTAGTACACTACCTTGAGGTATTCCCGCTGTCATTTGTAATATATCTGAGCATTCATCGTCGTATTTTATGTAAAAGTGACTTATTCAGAAAGATTTTTAATAAGTAATAATAGTTTAAAGTAGTAATAATAGTAATAAGTAAATATAGTTTACTTTATTTACAAGTCCTTTGTGCCAACATTTTATCTACAGCTCTCTGGGCTTGTTGCACGGTTGAATGATGCCTTCGAGCTGGTGGCTTGGAATAACTTTATGTTGTATTAAAATATGTTCAATTCTATCGCACAGTTTTTTCTCAAATAGCTTTGAAAGAATTGGCAAGAGGCTGAAGGGTCGATTAGAGCTGGTTCTTGTTGCGTCTTTATTTGGTTTCGGGATTGCTATTATTTGAGCTATCTTCCACAAGACTGGAAAATTGTTTAGTCTATATATGGCATTCAATATATTTCTAATATATATGATTATAGAGGCAGGTAGTTCTTTTAATATTTTCCCGTTGATTAGGTCGTATCCAGGTGTCTTTTTGTTTTTGCTATTGTCGTCATTTTTGTTTTGTTGTAGTGGACATTGGGTAGGTTGTACAATTGAATATATTGAGTGTCCATGTCGTTACTGAAAATGTTAGCGAAGTGTTTTGAGAGAGTAGTTTCTTTCTGACTGTTCATTTTGCCCAGGTATTTTTTATGCTTTTATGGGTGGTTTATGTTTTATTGCACTGTTTTGTTTTTTTATTAGCCTTCCAAAGCCAATAATTTGTAGCGGCCGTTGTCCATAAATTGTTTAGATAATTTTCTAGTTTGCAATCCTCATATTGTTTTATCGTTGCCTTCAGTTCTTTTGCGGCTTTATTGAATTTAACTTTGTCTTCAGGGTGTCTAGTAATTTGCCATTTTTTCCTGAGTTTTCTTTCCTGTCCTATTTTATACGTAATGTGAGCTGGAACAATTGTAATCTGTGATGGGCTTAGAATTGGATTTGAGTGAATTGCTGCTTTGACGATATTGTCATTTAAGTATGCAATTCCTGTGTCAATTTCTTAAATTGGGGAAATTTGTTCCAGTGTATTTTGTAATTATATATAAGCCTCTAGATTGTTTTGTACCCGGCTTGCTTTGAAAGGTGAATAGGATTGGAGAATGGTCTGATGACAAAACTAAACATGTTTTTATGGCTAAGTGTTCGTGCAATATGTTTTTTGTAACGCAGAAGTTAATTAAGTCAGGTAATTTTTTGATGTTTGCTGGCCAGTAAGTTAGCTCACCCGTACTAATAAAGCGACTATTATTTTCTTTTATGACGTCTAGTAGTTGGCGGACTTTCCCGTTTGTCAGTATAGAGCCACATGTGGAATTTTTTGCATTATAGTCTCCTCCAGCTATGTAACGGCTTCCTAATGATTTAAAATAGTCCATGTATTGAGCCTTTGTATTATTATGTTTCGGTGGACAGTACACAGCTGACATGGTAATTGATCCTCTCAAGTCACTTATCTCTATAGAGGTAGCTTGTGATGTGTTTTGTTCATAGTAAGTCAAACATAGTAAACATTAACAAAACAGCTAATTCCACCAGCAACACTAACAATCAGAATCTTGAATATATTTGAATCAGCCCTATAAAATGTTTGACTCAGTTTATGACTTGAAACGAACTTACTTTCGCTGGAGTATACTTAGCGGTATCCAGGGTTCGTAAACAGAAATTTATTCTAATGCAGTGTGAATTTTCAATTTTAACAGTTTTATTTAAATTATATTTTACGTAAATATTTAACATTAAGTTTCCTATAGTAATTAATAATCCTAGTATAGGTAGCTAACGTAGTGCCTAGCCGTGTCAATATGTCCCAGTGGAGTCAGTAAAAACCTTCAACCACTGGCTCTGTCTGCGTAAGTTAATGCCCCAGTGGAGTCGGTAAAAACCTTAAACCACTGGTCTGTCACTGTACTTTAGTGTTCTAGTAGAGTCGGTAAACACCTTAAACCACTGGCTCTGTCTGCGTTAGTTTTTTTCTAAGTGTTCGCTGTTGGAGTCAATAAAAGAAGGCTCTTGGCTGATGTAGGTTTCGCTGGCGTTTATCTGGAGATTGGGTCTTAGCTGGTGGTGCCTCGAGAGTATCGGTGTGAAGAAGAGACTCATTCCTGGGCCGCTGGCGTTTTTATAGGCCCAAGCTGCCACATCGTCCAGTACATATGTTGATTTCTTCTGTTGAATAATTATGTTGCGGTGGTGGCTATTGGAGTCAAGTTTCTTCCTTCTTCCTTGTCGTCGCCTCTGTTGTTGTTGGTGCAATTGATTACACGCTGGTTGTCCCTTGACCTGTCTATAAGTCCATGTGGTATGTCTCGGTTGTTTCGCACTGGTGATGAGCTTGTAGAATGTTTGGGAAATACCCTGATTGTCCTGATGGTATGTCGCCTTAACTGTGCGACCTTCTTGCGTTTGGGTCCGCCCGCATTCTTCTCCCAAAGCCCATGTGTGGATTCTTGTGAAGTCCTTCTCTGTATGCTTTTGTGGGATTCATTGTGGGTTTTCGCGCTGCATAGTCCGTGGCAGGTGAATTCGTTCGTGTGAGACTTATTTGTTCCGGGTGTTCTGTATTTGCGAAAGCGTTGATTTTCTGTATATTCTCTGTTATGTCTCTGTTCCTTATACTTTCTTTCGTTGGCGTGCCTCTTGGAGGGCGTTGCATTCATATGTGGGACATTCTCAACGCGAATTGTAGTGCACGTTGGAATTGCTCGGGAATGCACGCAACTGTTATGATGTCCCAATGTTACCTCCTGATCGCCACACCTCAGTGTCAATGAAGTCTAGCCCCAGGAGTAGATCATCAACAGTGTCAGGAATTATAAATAACTCTAGCTGGCTTGCCTGCTCTCCAAGCCTTACAGTCGTCACCATTGTCTTATCTGACTCTCCCACCACTTCCGTCTGCCATACGCGCTTTGATATCGGATTTTTCCAATTTAGCGGTAGAAGTGCGTAACTTGTGGGCTAACTTTCCGCTCATAAAACTGTGTGTTGCACCTGTGTCCAGTGTCGCGGTGACGATTTCTTTGCCAATAGAAACTCCAGCGCAGATTCGTTGTTCGTCACAGTGCAACGAGTTTTTCGATGGTGCGGCCTGCTGTTTCTGTTTTGAATCATGCTGCGTTTCTGAGGGTACTTCTCGATTGGTTGGTGCTCTTTGTTTGCAGCACTTCTGTGCGCCGCTGTGTGGGTGGTGCTATTGTTAGTTCGTCTTCTCCCCGTATGCACTCCAAATCCTCGGCCATCTCTATCAGCTCCTGTAGCGATCCGAAATCTCTACGGCGCACTGGTACTGTGGCAGGCTGTTCTAGAGGATTCGTTCCAGTTTCTGCTCCTCTGAATAGTCCATGTGTCGCATAAGAATCTGCAGTTCAAGTACATACTGCTTGAACGACTCTCAATCCCTCTGGTGATGCTGTCGGAGCTGGTCGTCGAGTTTCTCCATGAAACGGGCCGGTAAAAATAATTTAAGGTAGTCTCTACTATATGTACTACATTCTCGTCCCGCTCGATTGTTGTTTCTGAACCACATGACTGCACGTTCTCTTAAAAGTTCAGGCATAGTGCGCGGGAGGAAATCGTTGTTTATTCTGTACACTTCTGCTATGAACGCAGCCGGCCTTGGTGATGTACTTCTAACATACCTGCATTGCAGCTTCGTCAAACGCTATGGTTGCTTTTGAGTCAGTTCCGTCTGTGTAAAAAACTCTGCTGGCCGCTTACGGAGTTCATCCACTGTGCCTGTAGCTGCCAAACCGAATTCTTCAGCGAAAATCTCTAGCTCCTCTTTGCGTAGCAAGTACACGGAGCCTGTTTTCCCGATCCTGTGCCTTTTTTTTGGTTAATGGCGAATACAATGTGTGTGTATTGTAGTTGGTGCTAACTCTGCGCTATTCTACGTGATTGCGTAGATAAACGTAGCTCTCTGATACTCTGTATGGTCTCGCGTAACTTTTTTTTTTTTTAATTCCAAATTTATTTACAATCTGTTTTTCCAACAATAAGTAAAATTTTTTGTATAATTTAGTTATACTATATATTGTGGCCACTGCCAGAGCAAATATTGTTTAATCAAGAAAATGTATTATTTATTTATACCTACATATATATTAATATACATGAAAAACAAAACATCAAAAGACAATATTAAAACCTATGTGGAAGTTCGGTGGGTGCGCCAGGTTTAGTCTTCATTGTGGGCAATTTTCCATTCCCGATAGTTGTCGCATATGAGGATTTTCATTGGTCCTTAGATGCTCCGTGTATTTTTTGGTACATTTTTTCCTCCACCGTGTCAAGTCATTGTGAATGTCTGCATTCGTCACGTACCAGAATTTTTGATTGTGCTCTTTGGATCAGTTATATTTTGGTTTTCCTCGCAGTCCCCCAGATTTCTATCCCGTATTTCGATATTGGTATGATTATCGTCCTAAATAATTTTTACTTATTATGTAATGATAATTTGGAACTTTTTCCTTGTAGCCAACTTAATTGTCTGAATTTGTTTCTTATTTCGTTTGGTTTATTTTTTATGTGTTGTCTCCAAGTAAGTTTGGCGTCGATTATTAAGCCAAGGTATTTTGAGTTGGGTTGAATTTTAAGTATTGCGTATTTAATTGCTAGAGGATGTTTCTCAGATTTCCGCTTAGTATATACAACTTGAAAAGATTTCTCTTTGTTTATTTCTATACCGCATTTTTTTAACCAGAGGACTCTATTTTTTATTATTCTTTGCAGCGTATCTGACACGATTTTTTCGTCGTGGTTTTAGGCTAGGAGTACAGAATCATTCGCAAATATTGCTATTATGTTTCGTCGTGTTGTGGGGGTTGGAATATCGGCGGTATATATTAAATATAGAAGTGGTCCTAGTACACTACCTTGAGGTATTCCCGCTGTCATTTGTAATATATCTGAGCATTCATCGTCGTATTTTATGTAAAAGTGACTTATTCAGAAAGATTTTTAATAAGTAATAATAGTTTAAAGTAGTAATAATAGTAATAAGTAAATATAGTTTACTTTATTTACAAGTCCTTTGTGCCAACATTTTATCTACAGCTCTCTGGGCTTGTTGCACGGTTGAATGATGCCTTCGAGCTGGTGGCTTGGAATAACTTTATGTTGTATTAAAATATGTTCAATTCTATCGCACAGTTTTTTCTCAAATAGCTTTGAAAGAATTGGCAAGAGGCTGAAGGGTCGATTAGAGCTGGTTCTTGTTGCGTCTTTATTTGGTTTCGGGATTGCTATTATTTGAGCTATCTTCCACAAGACTGGAAAATTGTTTAGTCTATATATGGCATTCAATATATTTCTAATATATATGATTATAGAGGCAGGTAGTTCTTTTAATATTTTCCCGTTGATTAGGTCGTATCCAGGTGTCTTTTTGTTTTTGCTATTGTCGTCATTTTTGTTTTGTTGTAGTGGACATTGGGTAGGTTGTACAATTGAATATATTGAGTGTCCATGTCGTTACTGAAAATGTTAGCGAAGTGTTTTGAGAGAGTAGTTTCTTTCTGACTGTTCATTTTGCCCAGGTATTTTTTATGCTTTTATGGGTGGTTTATGTTTTATTGCACTGTTTTGTTTTTTTATTAGCCTTCCAAAGCCAATAATTTGTAGCGGCTGTTGTCCATAAATTGTTTAGATAATTTTCTAGTTTGCAATCCTCATATTGTTTTATCGTTGCCTTCAGTTCTTTTGCGGCTTTATTGAATTTAACTTTGTCTTCAGGGTGTCTAGTAATTTGCCATTTTTTCCTGAGTTTTCTTTCCTGTCCTATTTTATACGTAATGTGAGCTGGAACAATTGTAATCTGTGATGGGCTTAGAATTGGATTTGAGTGAATTGCTGCTTTGACGATATTGTCATTTAAGTATGCAATTCCTGTGTCAATTTCTTAAATTGGGGAAATTTGTTCCAGTGTATTTTGTAATTATATATAAGCCTCTAGATTGTTTTGTACCCGGCTTGCTTTGAAAGGTGAATAGGATTGGAGAATGGTCTGATGACAAATCTAAACATGTTTTTATGGCTAAGTGTTCGTGCAATATGTTTTTTGTAACGCAGAAGTTAATTAAGTCAGGTAATTTTTTGATGTTTGCTGGCCAGTAAGTTAGCTCACCCGTACTAATAAAGCGACTATTATTTTCTTTTATGACGTCTAGTAGTTGGCGGACTTTCCCGTTTGTCAGTATAGAGCCACATGTGGAATTTTTTGCATTATAGTCTCCTCCAGCTATGTAACGGCTTCCTAATGATTTAAAATAGTCCATGTATTGGGCCTTTGTATTATTATGTTTCGGTGGACAGTACACAGCTGACATGGTAATTGATCCTCTCAAGTCACTTATCTCTATAGAGGTAGCTTGTGATGTGTTTTGTTCATAGTAAGTCAAACATAGTAAACATTAACAAAACAGCTAATTCCACCAGCAACACTAACAATCAGAATCTTGAATATATTTGAATCAGCCCTATAAAATGTTTGACTCAGTTTATGACTTGAAACGAACTTACTTTCGCTGGAGTATACTTAGCGGTATCCAGGGTTCGTAAACAGAAATTTATTCTAATGCAGTGTGAATTTTCAATTTTAACAGTTTTATTTAAATTATATTTTACGTAAATATTTAACATTAAGTTTCCTATAGTAATTAATAATCCTAGTATAGGTAGCTAACGTAGTGCCTAGCCGTGTCAATATGTCCCAGTGGAGTCAGTAAAAACCTTCAACCACTGGCTCTGTCTGCGTAAGTTAATGCCCCAGTGGAGTCGGTAAAAACCTTAAACCACTGGTCTGTCACTGTACTTTAGTGTTCTAGTAGAGTCGGTAAACACCTTAAACCACTGGCTCTGTCTGCGTTAGTTTTTTTCTAAGTGTTCGCTGTTGGAGTCAATAAAAGAAGGCTCTTGGCTGATGTAGGTTTCGCTGGCGTTTATCTGGAGATTGGGTCTTAGCTGGTGGTGCCTCGAGAGTATCGGTGTGAAGAAGAGACTCATTCCTGGGCCGCTGGCGTTTTTATAGGCCCAAGCTGCCACATCGTCCAGTACATATGTTGATTTCTTCTGTTGAATAATTATGTTGCGGTGGTGGCTATTGGAGTCAAGTTTCTTCCTTCTTCCTTGTCGTCGCCTCTGTTGTTGTTGGTGCAATTGATTACACGCTGGTTGTCCCTTGACCTGTCTATAAGTCCATGTGGTATGTCTCGGTTGTTTCGCACTGGTGATGAGCTTGTAGAATGTTTGGGAAATACCCTGATTGTCCTGATGGTATGTCGCCTTAACTGTGCGACCTTCTTGCGTTTGGGTCCGCCCGCATTCTTCTCCCAAAGCCCATGTGTGGATTCTTGTTAAGTCCTTCTCTGTATGCTTTTGTGGGATTCATTGTGGGTTTTCGCGCTGCATAGTCCGTGGCAGGTGAATTCGTTCGTGTGAGACTTATTTGTTCCGGGTGTTCTGTATTTGCGAAAGCGTTGATTTTCTGTATATTCTCTGTTATGTCTCTGTTCCTTATACTTTCTTTCGTTGGCGTGCCTCTTGGAGGGCGTTGCATTCATATGTGGGACATTCTCAACGCGAATTGTAGTGCACGTTGGAATTGCTCGGGAATGCACGCAACTGTTATGATGTCCCAATGTTACCTCCTGATCGCCACACCTCAGTGTCAATGAAGTCTAGCCCCAGGAGTAGATCATCAACAGTGTCAGGAATTATAAATAACTCTAGCTGGCTTGCCTGCTCTCCAAGCCTTACAGTCGTCACCATTGTCTTATCTGACTCTCCCACCACTTCCGTCTGCCATACGCGCTTTGATATCGGATTTTTCCAATTTAGCGGTAGAAGTGCGTAACTTGTGGGCTAACTTTCCGCTCATAAAACTGTGTGTTGCACCTGTGTCCAGTGTCGCGGTGACGATTTCTTTGCCAATAGAAACTCCAGCGCAGATTCGTTGTTCGTCACAGTGCAACGAGTTTTTCGATGGTGCGGCCTGCTGTTTCTGTTTTGAATCATGCTGCGTTTCTGAGGGTACTTCTCGATTGGTTGGTGCTCTTTGTTTGCAGCACTTCTGTGCGCCGCTGTGTGGGTGGTGCTATTGTTAGTTCGTCTTCTCCCCGTATGCACTCCAAATCCTCGGCCATCTCTATCAGCTCCTGTAGCGATCCGAAATCTCTACGGCGCACTGGTACTGTGGCAGGCTGTTCTAGAGGATTCGTTCCAGTTTCTGCTCCTCTGAATAGTCCATGTGTCGCATAAGAATCTGCAGTTCGAGTACATACTGCTTGAACGACTCTCAATCCCTCTGGTGATGCTGTCGGAGCTGGTCGTCGAGTTTCTCCATGAAACGGGCCGGTAAAAATAATTTAAGGTAGTCTCTACTATATGTACTACATTCTCGTCCCGCTCGATTGTTGTTTCTGAACCACATGACTGCACGTTCTCTTAAAAGTTCAGGCATAGTGCGCGGGAGGAAATCGTTGTTTATTCTGTACACTTCTGCTATGAACGCAGCCGGCCTTGGTGATGTACTTCTAACATACCTGCATTGCAGCTTCGTCAAACGCTATGGTTGCTTTTGAGTCAGTTCCGTCTGTGTAAAAAACTCTGCAGGCCGCTTACGGAGTTCATCCACTGTGCCTGTAGCTGCCAAACCGAATTCTTCAGCGAAAATCTCTAGCTCCTCTTTGCGTAGCAAGTACACGGAGCCTGTTTTCCCGATCCTGTGCCTTTTTTTTGGTTAATGGCGAATACAATGTGTGTGTATTGTAGTTGGTGCTAACTCTGCGCTATTCTACGTGATTGCGTAGATAAACGTAGCTCTCTGATACTCTGTATGGTCTCGCGTAACTTTTTTTTTTTTTAATTCCAAATTTATTTACAATCTGTTTTTCCAACAATAAGTAAAATTTTTTGTATAATTTAGTTATACTATATATTGTGGCCACTGCCAGAGCAAATATTGTTTAATCAAGAAAATGTATTATTTATTTATACCTACATATATATTAATATACATGAAAAACAAAACATCAAAAGACAATATTAAAACCTATGTGGAAGTTCGGTGGGTGAGCCAGGTTTAGTCTTCATTGTGGGCAATTTTCCATTCCCGATAGTTGTCGCATATGAGGATTTTCATTGGTCCTTAGATGCTCCGTGTATTTTTTGGTACATTTTTTCCTCCACCGTGTCAAGTCATTGTGAATGTCTGCATTCGTCACGTACCAGAATTTTTGATTGTGCTCTTTGGATCAGTTATATTTTGGTTTTCCTCGCAGTCCCCCAGATTTCTATCCCGTATTTCGATATTGGTATGATTATCGTCCTAAATAATTTTTACTTATTATGTAATGATAATTTGGAACTTTTTCCTTGTAGCCAACTTAATTGTCTGAATTTGTTTCTTATTTCGTTTGGTTTATTTTTTATGTGTTGTCTCCAAGTAAGTTTGGCGTCGATTATTAAGCCAAGGTATTTTGAGTTGGGTTGAATTTTAAGTATTGCGTATTTAATTGCTAGAGGATGTTTCTCAGATTTCCGCTTAGTATATACAACTTGAAAAGATTTCTCTTTGTTTATTTCTATACCGCATTTTTTTAACCAGAGGACTCTATTTTTTATTATTCTTTGCAGCGTATCTGACACGATTTTTTCGTCGTGGTTTTAGGCTAGGAGTACAGAATCATTCGCAAATATTGCTATTATGTTTCGTCGTGTTGTGGGGGTTGGAATATCGGCGGTATATATTAAATATAGAAGTGGTCCTAGTACACTACCTTGAGGTATTCCCGCTGTCATTTGTAATATATCTGAGCATTCATCGTCGTATTTTATGTAAAAGTGACTTATTCAGAAAGATTTTTAATAAGTAATAATAGTTTAAAGTAGTAATAATAGTAATAAGTAAATATAGTTTACTTTATTTACAAGTCCTTTGTGCCAACATTTTATCTACAGCTCTCTGGGCTTGTTGCACGGTTGAATGATGCCTTCGAGCTGGTGGCTTGGAATAACTTTATGTTGTATTAAAATATGTTCAATTCTATCGCACAGTTTTTTCTCAAATAGCTTTGAAAGAATTGGCAAGAGGCTGAAGGGTCGATTAGAGCTGGTTCTTGTTGCGTCTTTATTTGGTTTCGGGATTGCTATTATTTGAGCTATCTTCCACAAGACTGGAAAATTGTTTAGTCTATATATGGCATTCAATATATTTCTAATATATATGATTATAGAGGCAGGTAGTTCTTTTAATATTTTCCCGTTGATTAGGTCGTATCCAGGTGTCTTTTTGTTTTTGCTATTGTCGTCATTTTTGTTTTGTTGTAGTGGACATTGGGTAGGTTGTACAATTGAATATATTGAGTGTCCATGTCGTTACTGAAAATGTTAGCGAAGTGTTTTGAGAGAGTAGTTTCTTTCTGACTGTTCATTTTGCCCAGGTATTTTTTATGCTTTTATGGGTGGTTTATGTTTTATTGCACTGTTTTGTTTTTTTATTAGCCTTCCAAAGCCAATAATTTGTAGCGGCCGTTGTCCATAAATTGTTTAGATAATTTTCTAGTTTGCAATCCTCATATTGTTTTATCGTTGCCTTCAGTTCTTTTGCGGCTTTATTGAATTTAACTTTGTCTTCAGGGTGTCTAGTAATTTGCCATTTTTTCCTGAGTTTTCTTTCCTGTCCTATTTTATACGTAATGTGAGCTGGAACAATTGTAATCTGTGATGGGCTTAGAATTGGATTTGAGTGAATTGCTGCTTTGACGATATTGTCATTTAAGTATGCAATTCCTGTGTCAATTTCTTAAATTGGGGAAATTTGTTCCAGTGTATTTTGTAATTATATATAAGCCTCTAGATTGTTTTGTACCCGGCTTGCTTTGAAAGGTGAATAGGATTGGAGAATGGTCTGATGACAAATCTAAACATGTTTTTATGGCTAAGTGTTCGTGCAATATGTTTTTTGTAACGCAGAAGTTAATTAAGTCAGGTAATTTTTTGATGTTTGCTGGCCAGTAAGTTAGCTCACCCGTACTAATAAAGCGACTATTATTTTCTTTTATGACGTCTAGTAGTTGGCGGACTTTCCCGTTTGTCAGTATAGAGCCACATGTGGAATTTTTTGCATTATAGTCTCCTCCAGCTATGTAACGGCTTCCTAATGATTTAAAATAGTCCATGTATTGAGCCTTTGTATTATTATGTTTCGGTGGACAGTACACAGCTGACATGGTAATTGATCCTCTCAAGTCACTTATCTCTATAGAGGTAGCTTGTGATGTGTTTTGTTCATAGTAAGTCAAACATAGTAAACATTAACAAAACAGCTAATTCCACCAGCAACACTAACAATCAGAATCTTGAATATATTTGAATCAGCCCTATAAAATGTTTGACTCAGTTTATGACTTGAAACGAACTTACTTTCGCTGGAGTATACTTAGCGGTATCCAGGGTTCGTAAACAGAAATTTATTCTAATGCAGTGTGAATTTTCAATTTTAACAGTTTTATTTAAATTATATTTTACGTAAATATTTAACATTAAGTTTCCTATAGTAATTAATAATCCTAGTATAGGTAGCTAACGTAGTGCCTAGCCGTGTCAATATGTCCCAGTGGAGTCAGTAAAAACCTTCAACCACTGGCTCTGTCTGCGTAAGTTAATGCCCCAGTGGAGTCGGTAAAAACCTTAAACCACTGGTCTGTCACTGTACTTTAGTGTTCTAGTAGAGTCGGTAAACACCTTAAACCACTGGCTCTGTCTGCGTTAGTTTTTTTCTAAGTGTTCGCTGTTGGAGTCAATAAAAGAAGGCTCTTGGCTGATGTAGGTTTCGCTGGCGTTTATCTGGAGATTGGGTCTTAGCTGGTGGTGCCTCGAGAGTATCGGTGTGAAGAAGAGACTCATTCCTGGGCCGCTGGCGTTTTTATAGGCCCAAGCTGCCACATCGTCCAGTACATATGTTGATTTCTTCTGTTGAATAATTATGTTGCGGTGGTGGCTATTGGAGTCAAGTTTCTTCCTTCTTCCTTGTCGTCGCCTCTGTTGTTGTTGGTGCAATTGATTACACGCTGGTTGTCCCTTGACCTGTCTATAAGTCCATGTGGTATGTCTCGGTTGTTTCGCACTGGTGATGAGCTTGTAGAATGTTTGGGAAATACCCTGATTGTCCTGATGGTATGTCGCCTTAACTGTGCGACCTTCTTGCGTTTGGGTCCGCCCGCATTCTTCTCCCAAAGCCCATGTGTGGATTCTTGTGAAGTCCTTCTCTGTATGCTTTTGTGGGATTCATTGTGGGTTTTCGCGCTGCATAGTCCGTGGCAGGTGAATTCGTTCGTGTGAGACTTATTTGTTCCGGGTGTTCTGTATTTGCGAAAGCGTTGATTTTCTGTATATTCTCTGTTATGTCTCTGTTCCTTATACTTTCTTTCGTTGGCGTGCCTCTTGGAGGGCGTTGCATTCATATGTGGGACATTCTCAACGCGAATTGTAGTGCACGTTGGAATTGCTCGGGAATGCACGCAACTGTTATGATGTCCCAATGTTACCTCCTGATCGCCACACCTCAGTGTCAATGAAGTCTAGCCCCAGGAGTAGATCATCAACAGTGTCAGGAATTATAAATAACTCTAGCTGGCTTGCCTGCTCTCCAAGCCTTACAGTCGTCACCATTGTCTTATCTGACTCTCCCACCACTTCCGTCTGCCATACGCGCTTTGATATCGGATTTTTCCAATTTAGCGGTAGAAGTGCGTAACTTGTGGGCTAACTTTCCGCTCATAAAACTGTGTGTTGCACCTGTGTCCAGTGTCGCGGTGACGATTTCTTTGCCAATAGAAACTCCAGCGCAGATTCGTTGTTCGTCACAGTGCAACGAGTTTTTCGATGGTGCGGCCTGCTGTTTCTGTTTTGAATCATGCTGCGTTTCTGAGGGTACTTCTCGATTGGTTGGTGCTCTTTGTTTGCAGCACTTCTGTGCGCCGCTGTGTGGGTGGTGCTATTGTTAGTTCGTCTTCTCCCCGTATGCACTCCAAATCCTCGGCCATCTCTATCAGCTCCTGTAGCGATCCGAAATCTCTACGGCGCACTGGTACTGTGGCAGGCTGTTCTAGAGGATTCGTTCCAGTTTCTGCTCCTCTGAATAGTCCATGTGTCGCATAAGAATCTGCAGTTCGAGTACATACTGCTTGAACGACTCTCAATCCCTCTGGTGATGCTGTCGGAGCTGGTCGTCGAGTTTCTCCATGAAACGGGCCGGTAAAAATAATTTAAGGTAGTCTCTACTATATGTACTACATTCTCGTCCCGCTCGATTGTTGTTTCTGAACCACATGACTGCACGTTCTCTTAAAAGTTCAGGCATAGTGCGCGGGAGGAAATCGTTGTTTATTCTGTACACTTCTGCTATGAACGCAGCCGGCCTTGGTGATGTACTTCTAACATACCTGCATTGCAGCTTCGTCAAACGCTATGGTTGCTTTTGAGTCAGTTCCGTCTGTATAAAAAACTCTGCTGGCCGCTTACGGAGTTCATCCACTGTGCCTGTAGCTGCCAAACCGAATTCTTCAGCGAAAATCTCTAGCTCCTCTTTGCGTAGCAAGTACACGGAGCCTGTTTTCCCGATCCTGTGCCTTTTTTTTGGTTAATGGCGAATACAATGTGTGTGTATTGTAGTTGGTGCTAACTCTGCGCTATTCTACGTGATTGCGTAGATAAACGTAGCTCTCTGATACTCTGTATGGTCTCGCGTAACTTTTTTTTTTTTTAATTCCAAATTTATTTACAATCTGTTTTTCCAACAATAAGTAAAATTTTTTGTATAATTTAGTTATACTATATATTGTGGCCACTGCCAGAGCAAATATTGTTTAATCAAGAAAATGTATTATTTATTTATACCTACATATATATTAATATACATGAAAAACAAAACATCAAAAGACAATATTAAAACCTATGTGGAAGTTCGGTGGGTGCGCCAGGTTTAGTCTTCATTGTGGGCAATTTTCCATTCCCGATAGTTGTCGCATATGAGGATTTTCATTGGTCCTTAGATGCTCCGTGTATTTTTTGGTACATTTTTTCCTCCACCGTGTCAAGTCATTGTGAATGTCTGCATTCGTCACGTACCAGAATTTTTGATTGTGCTCTTTGGATCAGTTATATTTTGGTTTTCCTCGCAGTCCCCCAGATTTCTATCCCGTATTTCGATATTGGTATGATTATCGTCCTAAATAATTTTTACTTATTATGTAATGATAATTTGGAACTTTTTCCTTGTAGCCAACTTAATTGTCTGAATTTGTTTCTTATTTCGTTTGGTTTATTTTTTATGTGTTGTCTCCAAGTAAGTTTGGCGTCGATTATTAAGCCAAGGTATTTTGAGTTGGGTTGAATTTTAAGTATTGCGTATTTAATTGCTAGAGGATGTTTCTCAGATTTCCGCTTAGTATATACAACTTGAAAAGATTTCTCTTTGTTTATTTCTATACCGCATTTTTTTAACCAGAGGACTCTATTTTTTATTATTCTTTGCAGCGTATCTGACACGATTTTTTCGTCGTGGTTTTAGGCTAGGAGTACAGACAGTCATTCGCAAATATTGCTATTATGTTTCGTCGTGTTGTGGGGGTTGGAATATCGGCGGTATATATTAAATATAGAAGTGGTCCTAGTACACTACCTTGAGTTATTCCCGCTGTCATTTGTAATATATCTGAGCATTCATCGTCGTATTTTATGTAAAAGTGACTTATTCAGAAAGATTTTTAATAAGTAATAATAGTTTAAAGTAGTAATAATAGTAATAAGTAAATATAGTTTACTTTATTTACAAGTCCTTTGTGCCAACATTTTATCTACAGCTCTCTGGGCTTGTTGCACGGTTGAATGATGCCTTCGAGCTGGTGGCTTGGAATAACTTTATGTTGTATTAAAATATGTTCAATTCTATCGCACAGTTTTTTCTCAAATAGCTTTGAAAGAATTGGCAAGAGGCTGAAGGGTCGATTAGAGCTGGTTCTTGTTGCGTCTTTATTTGGTTTCGGGATTGCTATTATTTGAGCTATCTTCCACAAGACTGGAAAATTGTTTAGTCTATATATGGCATTCAATATATTTCTAATATATATGATTATAGAGGCAGGTAGTTCTTTTAATATTTTCCCGTTGATTAGGTCGTATCCAGGTGTATTTTTGTTTTTCCCTTTCGAGATTTGTGTTTTAATTTCAGCTATTGTCGTCATTTTTGTTTTGTTGTAGTGGACATTGGGTAGGTTGTACAATTGAATATATTGAGTGTCCATGTCGTTACTGAAAATGTTAGCGAAGTGTTTTGAGAGAGTAGTTTCTTTCTGACTGTTCATTTTGCCCAGGTATTTTTTATGCTTTTATGGGTGGTTTATGTTTTATTGCACTGTTTTGTTTTTTTATTAGCCTTCCAAAGCCAATAATTTGTAGCGGCCGTTGTCCATAAATTGTTTAGATAATTTTCTAGTTTGCAATCCTCATATTGTTTTATCGTTGCCTTCAGTTCTTTTGCGGCTTTATTGAATTTAACTTTGTCTTCAGGGTGTCTAGTAATTTGCCATTTTTTCCTGAGTTTTCTTTCCTGTCCTATTTTATACTTAATGTGAGCTGGAACAATTGTAATCTGTGATGGGCTTAGAATTGGATTTGAGTGAATTGCTGCTTTGACGATATTGTCATTTAAGTATGCAATTCCTGTGTCAATTTCTTAAATTGGGGAAATTTGTTCCAGTGTATTTTGTAATTATATATAAGCCTCTAGATTGTTTTGTACCCGGCTTGCTTTGAAAGGTGAATAGGATTGGAGAATGGTCTGATGACAAATCTAAACATGTTTTTATGGCTAAGTGTTCGTGCAATATGTTTTTTGTAACGCAGAAGTTAATTAAGTCAGGTAATTTTTTGATGTTTGCTGGCCAGTAAGTTAGCTCACCCGTACTAATAAAGCGACTATTATTTTCTTTTTTGACGTCTAGTAGTTGGCGGACTTTCCCGTTTGTCAGTCTAGAGCCACATGTGGAATTTTTTGCATTATAGTCTCCTCCAGCTATGTAACGGCTTCCTAATGATTTAAAATAGTCCATGTATTGAGCCTTTGTATTATTATGTTTCGGTGGACAGTACACAGCTGACATGGTAATTGATCCTCTCAAGTCACTTATCTCTATAGAGGTAGCTTGTGATGTGTTTTGTTCATAGTAAGTCAAACATAGTAAACATTAACAAAACAGCTAATTCCACCAGCAACACTAACAATCAGAATCTTGAATATATTTGAATCAGCCCTATAAAATGTTTGACTCAGTTTATGACTTGAAACGAACTTACTTTCGCTGGAGTATACTTAGCGGTATCCAGGGTTCGTAAACAGAAATTTATTCTAATGCAGTGTGAATTTTCAATTTTAACAGTTTTATTTAAATTATATTTTACGTAAATATTTAACATTAAGTTTCCTATAGTAATTAATAATCCTAGTATAGGTAGCTAACGTAGTGCCTAGCCGTGTCAATATGTCCCAGTGGAGTCAGTAAAAACCTTCAACCACTGGCTCTGTCTGCGTAAGTTAATGCCCCAGTGGAGTCGGTAAAAACCTTAAACCACTGGTCTGTCACTGTACTTTAGTGTTCTAGTAGAGTCGGTAAACACCTTAAACCACTGGCTCTGTCTGCGTTAGTTTTTTTCTAAGTGTTCGCTGTTGGAGTCAATAAAAGAAGGCTCTTGGCTGATGTAGGTTTCGCTGGCGTTTATCTGGAGATTGGGTCTTAGCTGGTGGTGCCTCGAGAGTATCGGTGTGAAGAAGAGACTCATTCCTGGGCCGCTGGCGTTTTTATAGGCCCAAGCTGCCACATCGTCCAGTACATATGTTGATTTCTTCTGTTGAATAATTATGTTGCGGTGGTGGCTATTGGAGTCAAGTTTCTTCCTTCTTCCTTGTCGTCGCCTCTGTTGTTGTTGGTGCAATTGATTACACGCTGGTTGTCCCTTGACCTGTCTATAAGTCCATGTGGTATGTCTCGGTTGTTTCGCACTGGTGATGAGCTTGTAGAATGTTTGGGAAATACCCTGATTGTCCTGATGGTATGTCGCCTTAACTGTGCGACCTTCTTGCGTTTGGGTCCGCCCGCATTCTTCTCCCAAAGCCCATTTGTGGATTCTTGTGAAGTCCTTCTTTGTATGCTTTTGTGGGATTCATTGTGGGTTTTCGCGCTGCATAGTCCGTGGCAAGTGAATTCGTTCGTGTGAGACTTATTTGTTCCGGGTGTTCTGTATTTGCGAAAGCGTTGATTTTCTGTATATTCTCTGTTATGTCTCTGTTCCTTATACTTTCTTTCGTTGGCGTGCCTCTTGGAGGGCGTTGCATTCATATGTGGGACATTCTCAACGCGAATTGTAGTGCACGTTGGAATTGCTCGGGAATGCACGCAACTGTTATGATGTCCCAATGTTACCTCCTGATCGCCACACCTCAGTGTCAATGAAGTCTAGCCCCAGGAGTAGATCATCAACAGTGTCAGGAATTATAAATAACTCTAGCTGGCTTGCCTGCTCTCCAAGCCTTACAGTCGTCACCATTGTCTTATCTGACTCTCCCACCACTTCCGTCTGCCATACGCGCTTTGATATCGGATTTTTCCAATTTAGCGGTAGAAGTGCGTAACTTGTGGGCTAACTTTCCGCTCATAAAACTGTGTGTTGCACCTGTGTCCAGTGTCGCGGTGACGATTTCTTTGCCAATAGAAACTCCAGCGCAGATTCGTTGTTCGTCACAGTGCAACGAGTTTTTCGATGGTGCGGCCTGCTGTTTCTGTTTTGAATCATGCTGCGTTTCTGAGGGTACTTCTCGATTGGTTGGTTCTCTTTGTTTGCAGCACTTCTGTGCGCCGCTGTGTGGGTGGTGCTATTGTTAGTTCGTCTTCTCCCCGTATGCACTCCAAATCCTCGGCCATCTCTATCAGCTCCTGTAGCGATCCGAAATCTCTACGGCGCACTGGTACTGTGGCAGGCTGTTCTAGAGGATTCGTTCCAGTTTCTGCTCCTCTGAATAGTCCATGTGTCGCATAAGAATCTGCAGTTCGAGTACATACTGCTTGAACGACTCTCAATCCCTCTGGTGATGCTGTCGGAGCTGGTCGTCGAGTTTCTCCATGAAACGGGCCGGTAAAAATAATTTAAGGTAGTCTCTACTATATGTACTACATTCTCGTCCCGCTCGATTGTTGTTTCTGAACCACATGACTGCACGTTCTCTTAAAAGTTCAGGCATAGTGCGCGGGAGGAAATCGTTGTTTATTCTGTACACTTCTGCTATGAACGCAGCCGGCCTTGGTGATGTACTTCTAACATACCTGCATTGCAGCTTCGTCAAACGCTATGGTTGCTTTTGAGTCAGTTCCGTCTGTGTAAAAAACTCTGCTGGCCGCTTACGGGGTTCATCCACTGTGCCTGTAGCTGCCAAACCGAATTCTTCAGCGAAAATCTCTAGCTCCTCTTTGCGTAGCAAGTACACGGAGCCTGTTTTCCCGATCCTGTGCCTTTTTTTTGGTTAATGGCGAATACAATGTGTGTGTATTGTAGTTGGTGCTAACTCTGCGCTATTCTACGTGATTGCGTAGATAAACGTAGCTCTCTGATACTCTGTATGGTCTCGCGTAACTTTTTTTTTTTTAAATTCCAAATTTATTTACAATCTGTTTTTCCAACAATAAGTAAAATTTTTTGTATAATTTAGTTATACTATATATTGTGGCCACTGCCAGAGCAAATATTGTTTAATCAAGAAAATGTATTATTTATTTATACCTACATACATATTAATATACATGAAAAACAAAACATCAAAAGACAATATTAAAACCTATGTGGAAGTTCGGTGGGTGCGCCAGGTTTAGTCTTCATTGTGGGCAATTTTCCATTCCCGATAGTTGTCGCATATGAGGATTTTCATTGGTCCTTAGATGCTCCGTGTATTTTTTGGTACATTTTTTCCTCCACAGTGTCAAGTCATTGTGAATGTCTGCATTCGTCACGTACCAGAATTTTTGATTGTGCTCTTTGGATCAGTTATATTTTGGTTTTGCTCGCAGTCCCCCAGATTTCTATCCCGTATTTCGATATTGGTATGATTATCGTCCTAAATAATTTTTACTTATTATGTAATGATAATTTGGAACTTTTTCCTTGTAGCCAACTTAATTGTCTGAATTTGTTTCTTATTTCGTTTGGTTTATTTTTTATGTGTTGTCTCCAAGTAAGTTTGGCGTCGATTATTATGCCATGGTATTTTGAGTTGGGCTGAATGTTAAGTATTGCGTATTTAATTGCTAGAGGATGTTTCTCAGATTTCCGCTTAGTATATACAACTTGAAAAGATTTCTCTTTGTTTATTTCTATACCGCATTTTTTTAACCAGAGGACTCTATTTTTTATTATTCTTTGCAGCGTATCTGACACGATTTTTTCGTCGTGGTTTTAGGCTAGGAGTACAGAATCATTCGCAAATATTGCTATTATGTTTCGTCGTGTTGTGGGGGTTGGAATATCGGCGGTATATATTAAATATAGAAGTGGTCCTAGTACACTACCTTGAGGCATTCCCGCTGTCATTTGTAATATATCTGAGCATTCATCGTCGTATTTTATGTAAAAGTGACTTATTCAGAAAGATTTTTAATAAGTAATAATAGTTTAAAGTAGTAATAATAGTAATAAGTAAATATAGTTTACTTTATTTACAAGTCCTTTGTGCCAACATTTTATCTACAGCTCTCTGGGCTTGTTGCACGGTTGAATGATGCCTTCGAACTGGTGGCTTGGAATAACTTTATGTTGTATTCAAATATGTTCAATTCTATCGCACAGTTTTTTCTCAAATAGCTTTGAAAGAATTGGCAAGAGGCTGAAGGGTCGATTAGAGCTGGTTCTTGTTGCGTCTTTATTTGGTTTCGGGATTGCTATTATTTGAGCTATCTTCCACAAGACTGGAAAATTGTTTAGTCTATATATGGCATTCAATATATTTCTAATATATATGATTATAGAGTCAGGTAGTTCTTTTAATATTTTCCCGTTGATTAGGTCGTATCCAGGTGTCTTTTTGTTTTTGCTATTGTCGTCATTTTTGTTTTGTTGTAGTGGACATTGGGTAGGTTATACAATTGAATATATTGAGTGTCCATGTCGTTACTGAAAATGTTAGCGAAGTGTTTTGAGAGAGTAGTTTCTTTCTGACTGTTCATTTTGCCCAGGTATTTTTTATGCTTTTATGGGTGGTTTATGTTTTATTGCACTGTTTTGTTTTTTTATTAGCCTTCCAAAGCCAAGAATTTGTAGCGGCCGTTGTCCATAAATTGTTTAGATAATTTTCTAGTTTGCAATCCTCATATTGTTTTATCGTTGCCTTCAGTTCTTTTGCGGCTTTATTGAATTTAACTTTGTCTTCAGGGTGTCTAGTAATTTGCCATTTTTTCCTGAGTTTTCTTTCCTGTCCTATTTTATACTTAATGTGAGCTGGAACAATTGTAATCTGTGATGGGCTTAGAATTGGATTTGAGTGAATTGCTGCTTTGACGATATTGTCATTTAAGTATGCAATTCCTGTGTCAATTTCTTAAATTGGGGAAATTTGTTCCAGTGTATTTTGTAATTATATATAAGCCTCTAGATTGTTTTGTACCCGGCTTGCTTTGAAAGGTGAATAGGATTGGAGAATGGTCTGATGACAAATCTAAACATGTTTTTATGGCTAAGTGTTCGTGCAATATGTTTTTTGTAACGCAGAAGTTAATTAAGTCAGGTAATTTTTTGATGTTTGCTGGCCAGTAAGTTAGCTCACCCGTACTAATAAAGCGACTATTATTTTCTTTTTTGACGTCTAGTAGTTGGCGGACTTTCCCGTTTGTCAGTCTAGAGCCACATGTGGAATTTTTTGCATTATAGTCTCCTCCAGCTATGTAACGGCTTCCTAATGATTTAAAATAGTCCATGTATTGAGCCTTTGTATTATTATGTTTCGGTGGACAGTACACAGCTGACATGGTAATTGATCCTCTCAAGTCACTTATCTCTATAGAGGTAGCTTGTGATGTGTTTTGTTCATAGTAAGTCAAACATAGTAAACATTAACAAAACAGCTAATTCCACCAGCAACACTAACAATCAGAATCTTGAATATATTTGAATCAGCCCTATAAAATGTTTGACTCAGTTTATGACTTGAAACGAACTTACTTTCGCTGGAGTATACTTAGCGGTATCCAGGGTTCGTAAACAGAAATTTATTCTAATGCAGTGTGAATTTTCAATTTTAACAGTTTTATTTAAATTATATTTTACGTAAATATTTAACATTAAGTTTCCTATAGTAATTAATAATCCTAGTATAGGTAGCTAACGTAGTGCCTAGCCGTGTCAATATGTCCCAGTGGAGTCAGTAAAAACCTTCAACCACTGGCTCTGTCTGCGTAAGTTAATGCCCCAGTGGAGTCAGTAAAAACCTTAAACCACTGGTCTGTCACTGTACTTTAGTGTTCTAGTAGAGTCGGTAAACACCTTAAACCACTGGCTCTGTCTGCGTTAGTTTTTTTCTAAGTGTTCGCTGTTGGAGTCAATAAAAGAAGGCTCTTGGCTGATGTAGGTTTCGCTGGCGTTTATCTGGAGATTGGGTCTTAGCTGGTGGTGCCTCGAGAGTATCGGTGTGAAGAAGAGACTCATTCCTGGGCCGCTGGCGTTTTTATAGGCCCAAGCTGCCACATCGTCCAGTACATATGTTGATTTCTTCTGTTGAATAATTATGTTGCGGTGGTGGCTATTGGAGTCAAGTTTCTGCCTTCTTCCTTGTCGTCGCCTCTGTTGTTGTTGGTGCAATTGATTACACGCTGGTTGTCCCTTGACCTGTCTATAAGTCCATGTGGTATGTCTCGGTTGTTTCGTACTGGTGATGAGCTTGTAGAATGTTTGGGAAATACCCTGATTGTCCTGATGGTATGTCGCCTTAACTGTGCGACCTTCTTGCGTTTGGGTCCGCCCGCATTCTTCTCCCAAAGCCCATGTGTGGATTCTTGTGAAGTCCTTCTCTGTATGCTTTTGTGGGATTCATTGTGGGCTTTCGCGCTGCATAGTCCGTGGCAGGTGAATTCGTTCGTGTGAGACTTATTTGTTCCGGGTGTTCTGTATTTGCGAAAGCGTTGATTTTTTGTATATTCTCTGTTATGTCTCTGTTCCTTATACTTTCTTTCGTTGGCGTGCCTCTTGGAGGGCGTTGCATTCATATGTGGGACATTCTCAACGCGAATTGTAGTGCACGTTGGAATTGCTCGGGAATGCACGCAACTGTTATGATGTCCCAATGTTACCTCCTGATCGCCACACCTCAGTGTCAATGAAGTCTAGCCCCAGGAGTAGATCATCAACAGTGTCAGGAATTATAAATAACTCTAGCTGGCTTGCCTGCTCTCCAAGCCTTACAGTCGTCACCATTGTCTTATCTGACTCTCCCACCACTTCCGTCTGCCATACGCGCTTTGATATCGGATTTTTCCAAATTAGCGGTAGAAGTGCGTAACTTGTGGGCTAACTTTCCGCTCATAAAACTGTGTGTTGCACCTGTGTCCAGTGTCGCGGTGACGATTTCTTTGCCAATAGAAACTCCAGCGCAGATTCGTTGTTCGTCACAGTGCAACGAGTTTTTCGATGGTGCGGCCTGCTGTTTCTGTTTTGAATCATGCTGCGTTTCTGAGGGTACTTCTCGATTGGTTGGTGCTCTTTGTTTGCAGCACTTCTGTGCGCCGCTGTGTGGGTGGTGCTATTGTTAGTTCGTCTTCTCCCCGTATGCACTCCAAATCCTCGGCCATCTCTATCAGCTCCTGTAGCGATCCGAAATCTCTACGGCGCACTGGTACTGTGGCAGGCTGTTCTAGAGGATTCGTTCCAGTTTCTGCTCCTCTGAATAGTCCATGTGTCGCATAAGAATCTGCAGTTCGAGTACATACTGCTTGAACGACTCTCAATCCCTCTGGTGATGCTGTCGGAGCTGGTCGTCGAGTTTCTCCATGAAACGGGCCGGTAAAAATAATTTAAGGTAGTCTCTACTATATGTACTACATTCTCGTCCCGCTCGATTGTTGTTTCTGAACCACATGACTGCACGTTCTCTTAAAAGTTCAGGCATAGTGCGCGGGAGGAAATCGTTGTTTATTCTGTACACTTCTGCTATGAACGCAGCCGGCCTTGGTGATGTACTTCTAACATACCTGCATTGCAGCTTCGTCAAACGCTATGGTTGCTTTTGAGTCAGTTCCGTCTGTATAAAAAACTCTGCTGGCCGCTTACGGAGTTCATCCACTGTGCCTGTAGCTGCCAAACCGAATTCTTCAGCGAAAATCTCTAGCTCCTCTTTGCGTAGCAAGTACACGGAGCCTGTTTTCCCGATCCTGTGCCTTTTTTTTGGTTAATGGCGAATACAATGTGTGTGTATTGTAGTTGGTGCTAACTCTGCGCTATTCTACGTGATTGCGTAGATAAACGTAGCTCTCTGATACTCTGTATGGTCTCGCGTAACTTTTTTTTTTTTTAATTCCAAATTTATTTACAATCTGTTTTTCCAACAATAAGTAAAATTTTTTGTATAATTTAGTTATACTATATATTGTGGCCACTGCCAGAGCAAATATTGTACATACATATTAATATACATGAAAAACAAAACATCAAAAGACAATATTAAAACCTATGTGGAAGTTCGGTGGGTGCGCCAGGTTTAGTCTTCATTGTGGGCAATTTTCCATTCCCGATAGTTGTCGCATATGAGGATTTTCATTGGTCCTTAGATGCTCCGTGTATTTTTTGGTACATTTTTTCCTCCACCGTGTCAAGTCATTGTGAATGTCTGCATTCGTCACGTACCAGAATTTTTGATTGTGCTCTTTGGATCAGTTATATTTTGGTTTTGCTCGCAGTCCCCCAGATTTCTATCCCGTATTTCGATATTGGTATGATTATCGTCCTAAATAATTTTTACTTATTATGTAATGTTAATTTGGAACTTTTTCCTTGTAGCCAACATAATTGTCTGAATTTGTTTCTTATTTCGTTTGGTTTATTTTTTATGTGTTGTCTCCACGTAAGTTTGGCGTCGATTATTAAGCCAAGGTATTTTGAGTTGGGTTGAATTTTAAGTATTGCGTATTTAATTGCTAGAGGATGTTTCTCAGATTTCCGCTTAGTATATACAACTTGAAAAGATTTCTCTTTGTTTATTTCTATACCCCATTTTTTTAACCAGAGGACTCTATTTTTTATTATTCTTTGCAGCGTATCTGACACGATTTTTTCGTCGTGGTTTTAGGCTAGGAGTACAGAATCATTCGCAAATATTGCTATTATGTTTCGTCGTGTTGTGGGGGTTGGAATATCGGCGGTATATATTAAATATAGAAGTGGTCCTAGTACACTACCTTGAGGCATTCCCGCTGTCATTTGTAATATATCTGAGCATTCATCGTCGTATTTTATGTAAAAGTGACTTATTCAGAAAGATTTTTAATAAGTAATAATAGTTTAAAGTAGTAATAATAGTAATAAGTAAATATAGTTCACTTTATTTACAAGTCCTTTGTGCCAACATTTTATCTACAGCTCTCTGGGCTTGTTGCACGGTTGAATGATGCCTTCGAGCTGGTGGCTTGGAATAACTTTATGTTGTATTAAAATATGTTCAATTCTATCGCACAGTTTTTTCTCAAATAGCTTTGAAAGAATTGGCAAGAGGCTGAAGGGTCGATTAGAGCTGGTTCTTGTTGCGTCTTTATTTGGTTTCGGGATTGCTATTATTTGAGCTATCTTCCACAAGACTGGAAAATTGTTTAGTCTATATATGGCATTCAATATATTTCTAATATATATGATTATAGAGTCAGGTAGTTCTTTTAATATTTTCCCGTTGATTAGGTCGTATCCAGGTGTCTTTTTGTTTTTGCTATTGTCGTCATTTTTGTTTTGTTGTAGTGGACATTGGGTAGGTTGTACAATTGAATATATTGAGTGTCCATGTCGTTACTGAAAATGTTAGCGAAGTGTTTTGAGAGAGTAGTTTCTTTCTGACTGTTCATTTTGCCCAGGTATTTTTTATGCTTTTATGGGTGGTTTATGTTTTATTGCACTGTTTTGTTTTTTTATTAGCCTTCCAAAGCCAATAATTTGTAGCGGCCGTTGTCCATAAATTGTTTAGATAATTTTCTAGTTTGCAATCCTCATATTGTTTTATCGTTGCCTTCAGTTCTTTTGCGGCTTTATTGAATTTAACTTTGTCTTCAGGGTGTCTAGTAATTTTCCATTTTTTCCTGAGTTTTCTTTCCTGTCCTATTTTATACTTAATGTGAGCTGGAACAATTGTAATCTGTGATGGGCTTAGAATTGGATTTGAGTGAATTGCTGCTTTGACGATATTGTCATTTAAGTATGCAATTCCTGTGTCAATTTCTTAAATTGGGGAAATTTGTTCCAGTGTATTTTGTAATTATATATAAGCCTCTAGATTGTTTTGTACCCGGCTTGCTTTGAAAGGTGAATAGGATTGGAGAATGGTCTGATGACAAATCTAAACATGTTTTTATGGCTAAGTGTTCGTGCAATATGTTTTTTGTAACGCAGAAGTTAATTAAGTCAGGTAATTTTTTGATGTTTGCTGGCCAGTAAGTTAGCTCACCCGTACTAATAAAGCGACTATTATTTTCTTTTTTGACGTCTAGTAGTTGGCGGACTTTCCCGTTTGTCAGTCTAGAGCCACATGTGGAATTTTTTGCATTATAGTCTCCTCCAGCTATGTAACGGCTTCCTAATGATTTAAAATAGTCCATGTATTGAGCCTTTGTATTATTATGTTTCGGTGGACAGTACACAGCTGACATGGTAATTGATCCTCTCAAGTCACTTATCTCTATAGAGGTAGCTTGTGATGTGTTTTGTTCATAGTAAGTCAAACATAGTAAACATTAACAAAACAGCTAATTCCACCAGCAACACTAACAATCAGAATCTTGAATATATTTGAATCAGCCCTATAAAATGTTTGACTCAGTTTATGACTTGAAACGAACTTACTTTCGCTGGAGTATACTTAGCGGTATCCAGGGTTCGTAAACAGAAATTTCTTCTAATGCAGTGTGAATTTTCAATTTTAACAGTTTTATTTAAATTATATTTTACGTAAATATTTAACATTAAGTTTCCTATAGTAATTAATAATCCTAGTATAGGTAGCTAACGTAGTGCCTAGCCGTGTCAATATGTCCCAGTGGAGTCAGTAAAAACCTTCAACCACTGGCTCTGTCTGCGTAAGTTAATGCCCCAGTGGAGTCGGTAAAAACCTTAAACCACTGGTCTGTCACTGTACTTTAGTGTTCTAGTAGAGTCGGTAAACACCTTAAACCACTGGCTCTGTCTGCGTTAGTTTTTTTCTAAGTGTTCGCTGTTGGAGTCAATAAAAGAAGGCTCTTGGCTGATGTAGGTTTCGCTGGCGTTTATCTGGAGATTGGGTCTTAGCTGGTGGTGCCTCGAGAGTATCGGTGTGAAGAAGAGACTCATTCCTGGGCCGCTGGCGTTTTTATAGGCCCAAGCTGCCACATCGTCCAGTACATATGTTGATTTCTTCTGTTGAATAATTATGTTGTGGTGGTGGCTATTGGAGTCAAGTTTCTTCCTTCTTCCTTGTCGTCGCCTCTGTTGTTGTTGGTGCAATTGATTACACGCTGGTTGTCCCTTGACCTGTCTATAAGTCCATGTGGTATGTCTCGGTTGTTTCGCACTGGTGATGAGCTTGTAGAATGTTTGGGAAATACCCTGATTGTCCTGATGGTATGTCGCCTTAACTGTGCGACCTTCTTGCGTTTGGGTCCGCCCGCATTCTTCTCCCAAAGCCCATGTGTGGATTCTTGTGAAGTCCTTCTTTGTATGCTTTTGTGGGATTCATTGTGGGTTTTCGCGCTGCATAGTCCGTGGCAGGTGAATTCGTTCGTGTGAGACTTATTTGTTCCGGGTGTTCTGTATTTGCGAAAGCGTTGATTTTCTGTATATTCTCTGTTATGTCTCTGTTCCTTATACTTTCTTTCGTTGGCGTGCCTCCTGGAGGGCGTTGCATTCATATGTGGGACATTCTCAACGCGAATTGTAGTGCACGTTGGAATTGCTCGGGAATGCACGCAACTGTTATGATGTCCCAATGTTACCTCCTGATCGCCACACCTCAGTGTCAATGAAGTCTAGCCCCAGGAGTAGATCATCAACAGTGTCAGGAATTATAAATAACTCTAGCTGGCTTGCCTGCTCTCCAAGCCTTACAGTCGTCACCATTGTCTTATCTGACTCTCCCACCACTTCCGTCTGCCATACGCGCTTTGATATCGGATTTTTCCAATTTAGCGGTAGAAGTGCGTAACTTGTGGGCTAACTTTCCGCTCATAAAACTGTGTGTTGCACCTGTGTCCAGTGTCGCGGTGACGATTTCTTTGCCAATAGAAACTCCAGCGCAGATTCGTTGTTCGTCACAGTGCAATGAGTTTTTCGATGGTGCGGTCTGCTGTTTCTGTTTTGAATCATGCTGCGTTTCTGAGGGTACTTCTCGATTGGTTGGTGCTCTTTGTTTGCAGCACTTCTGTGCGCCGCTGTGTGGGTGGTGCTATTGTTAGTTCGTCAGGTAGTTCTTTTAATATTTTCCCGTTGATTAGGTCGTATCCAGGTGTCTTTTTGTTTTTGCTATTGTCGTCATTTTTGTTTTGTTGTAGTGGACATTGGGTAGGTTGTACAATTGAATATATTGAGTGTCCATGTCGTTACTGAAAATGTTAGCGAAGTGTTTTGAGAGAGTAGTTTCTTTCTGACTGTTCATTTTGCCCAGGTATTTTTTATGCTTTTATGGGTGGTTTATGTTTTATTGCACTGTTTTGTTTTTTTATTAGCCTTCCAAAGCCAAGAATTTGTAGCGGCCGTTGTCCATAAATTGTTTAGATAATTTTCTAGTTTGCAATCCTCATATTGTTTTATCGTTGCCTTCAGTTCTTTTGCGGCTTTATTGAATTTAACTTTGTCTTCAGGGTGTCTAGTAATTTGCCATTTTTTCCTGAGTTTTCTTTCCTGTCCTATTTTATACGTAATGTGAGCTGGAACAATTGTAATCTGTGATGGGGTTAGAATTGGATTTGAGTGAATTGCTGCTTTGACGATATTGTCATTTAAGTATGCAATTCCTGTGTCAATTTCTTAAATTGGGGAAATTTGTTCCAGTGTATTTTGTAATTATATATAAGCCTCTAGATTGTTTTGTACCCGGCTTGCTTTGAAAGGTGAATAGGATTGCAGAATGGTCTGATGACAAATCTAAACATGTTTTTATGGCTAAGTGTTCGTGCAATATGTTTTTTGTAACGCAGAAGTTAATTAAGTCAGGTAATTTTTTGATGTTTGCTGGCCAGTAAGTTAGCTCACCCGTACTAATAAAGCGACTATTATTTTCTTTTATGACGTCTAGTAGTTGGCGGACTTTCCCGTTTGTCAGTCTAGAGCCACATGTGGAATTTTTTGCATTATAGTCTCCTCCAGCTATGTAACGGCTTCCTAATGATTTAAAATAGTCCATGTATTGAGCCTTTGTATTATTATGTTTCGGTGGACAGTACACAGCTGACATGGTAATTGATCCTCTCAAGTCACTTATCTCTATAGAGGTAGCTTGTGATGTGTTTTGTTCATAGTAAGTCAAACATAGTAAACATTAACAAAACAGCTAATTCCACCAGCAACACTAACAATCAGAATCTTGAATATATTTGAATCAGCCCTATAAAATGTTTGACTCAGTTTATGACTTGAAACGAACTTACTTTCGCTGGAGTATACTTAGCGGTATCCAGGGTTCGTAAACAGAAATTTATTCTAATGCAGTGTGAATTTTCAATTTTAACAGTTTTATTTAAATTATATTTTACGTAAATATTTAACATTAAGTTTCCTATAGTAATTAATAATCCTAGTATAGGTAGCTAACGTAGTGCCTAGCCGTGTCAATATGTCCCAGTGGAGTCAGTAAAAACCTTCAACCACTGGCTCTGTCTGCGTAAGTTAATGCCCCAGTGGAGTCGGTAAAAACCTTAAACCACTGGTCTGTCACTGTACTTTAGTGTTCTAGTAGAGTCGGTAAACACCTTAAACCACTGGCTCTGTCTGCGTTAGTTTTTTTCTAAGTGTTCGCTGTTGGAGTCAATAAAAGAAGGCTCTTGGCTGATGTAGGTTTCGCTGGCGTTTATCTGGAGATTGGGTCTTAGCTGGTGGTGCCTCGAGAGTATCGGTGTGAAGAAGAGACTCATTCCTGGGCCGCTGGCGTTTTTATAGGCCCAAGCTGCCACATCGTCCAGTACATATGTTGATTTCTTCTGTTGAATAATTATGTTGCGGTGGTGGCTATTGGAGTCAAGTTTCTTCCTTCTTCCTTGTCGTCGCCTCTGTTGTTGTTGGTGCAATTGATTACACGCTGGTTGTCCCTTGACCTGTCTATAAGTCCATGTGGTATGTCTCGGTTGTTTCGTACTGGTGATGAGCTTGTAGAATGTTTGGGAAATACCCTGATTGTCCTGATGGTATGTCGCCTTAACTGTGCGACCTTCTTGCGTTTGGGTCCGCCCGCATTCTTCTCCCAAAGCCCATGTGTGGATTCTTGTGAAGTCCTTCTCTGTATGCTTTTGTGGGATTCATTGTGGGCTTTCGCGCTGCATAGTCCGTGGCAGGTGAATTCGTTCGTGTGAGACTTATTTGTTCCGGGTGTTCTGTATTTGCGAAAGCGTTGATTTTCTGTATATTCTCTGTTATGTCTCTGTTCCTTATACTTTCTTTCGTTGGCGTGCCTCTTGGAGGGCGTTGCATTCATATGTGGGACATTCTCAACGCGAATTGTAGTGCACGTTGGAATTGCTCGGGAATGCACGCAACTGTTATGATGTCCCAATGTTACCTCCTGATCGCCACACCTCAGTGTCAATGAAGTCTAGCCCCAGGAGTAGATCATCAACAGTGTCAGGAATTATAAATAACTCTAGCTGGCTTGCCTGCTCTCCAAGCCTTACAGTCGTCACCATTGTCTTATCTGACTCTCCCACCACTTCCGTCTGCCATACGCGCTTTGATATCGGATTTTTCCAATTTAGCGGTAGAAGTGCGTAACTTGTGGGCTAACTTTCCGCTCATAAAACTGTGTGTTGCACCTGTGTCCAGTGTCGCGGTGACGATTTCTTTGCCAATAGAAACTCCAGCGCAGATTCGTTGTTCGTCACAGTGCAATGAGTTTTTCGATGGTGCGGTCTGCTGTTTCTGTTTTGAATCATGCTGCGTTTCTGAGGGTACTTCTCGATTGGTTGGTGCTCTTTGTTTGCAGCACTTCTGTGCGCCGCTGTGTGGGTGGTGCTATTGTTAGTTCGTCTTCTCCCCGTATGCACTCCAAATCCTCGGCCATCTCTATCAGCTCCTGTAGCGATCCGAAATCTCTACGGCGCACTGGTACTGTGGCAGGCTGTTCTAGAGGATTCGTTCCAGTTTCTGCTCCTCTGAATAGTCCATGTGTCGCATAAGAATCTGCAGTTCGAGTACATACTGCTTGAACGACTCTCAATGCCTCTGGTGATGCTGTCGGAGCTGGTCGTCGAGTTTCTCCATGAAACGGGCCGGTAAAAATAATTTAAGGTAGTCTCTACTATATGTACTACATTCTCGTCCCGCTCGATTGTTGTTTCTGAACCACATGACTGCACGTTCTCTTAAAAGTTCAGGCATAGTGCGCGGGAGGAAATCGTTGTTTATTCTGTACACTTCTGCTATGAACGCAGCCGGCCTTGGTGATGTACTTCTAACATACCTGCATTGCAGCTTCGTCAAACGCTATGGTTGCTTTTGAGTCAGTTCCGTCTGTGTAAAAAACTCTGCTGGCCGCTTACGGGGTTCATCCACTGTGCCTGTAGCTGCCAAACCGAATTCTTCAGCGAAAATCTCTAGCTCCTCTTTGCGTAGCAAGTACACGGAGCCTGTTTTCCCGATCCTGTGCCTTTTTTTTGGTTAATGGCGAATACAATGTGTGTGTATTGTAGTTGGTGCTAACTCTGCGCTATTCTACGTGATTGCGTAGATAAACGTAGCTCTCTGATACTCTGTATGGTCTCGCGTAACTTTTTTTTTTTTTAATTCCAAATTTATTTACAATCTGTTTTTCCAACAATAAGTAAAATTTTTTGTATAATTTAGTTATACTATATATTGTGGCCACTGCCAGAGCAAATATTGTACATACATATTAATATACATGAAAAACAAAACATCAAAAGACAATATTAAAACCTATGTGGAAGTTCGGTGGGTGCGCCAGGTTTAGTCTTCATTGTGGGCAATTTTCCATTCCCGATAGTTGTCGCATATGAGGATTTTCATTGGTCCTTAGATGCTCCGTGTATTTTTTGGTACATTTTTTCCTCCACCGTGTCAAGTCATTGTGAATGTCTGCATTCGTCACGTACCAGAATTTTTGATTGTGCTCTTTGGATCAGTTATATTTTGGTTTTGCTCGCAGTCCCCCAGATTTCTATCCCGTATTTCGATATTGGTATGATTATCGTCCTAAATAATTTTTACTTATTATGTAATGATAATTTGGAACTTTTTCCTTGTAGCCAACTTAATTGTCTGAATTTGTTTCTTATTTCGTTTGGTTTATTTTTTATGTGTTGTCTCCAAGTAAGTTTGGCGTCGATTATTATGCCAAGGTATTTTGAGTTGGGTTGAATTTTAAGTATTGCGTATTTAATTGCTAGAGGATGTTTCTCAGATTTCCGCTTAGTATATACAACTTGAAAAGATTTCTCTTTGTTTATTTCTATACCCCATTTTTTTAACCAGAGGACTCTATTTTTTATTATTCTTTGCAGCGTATCTGACACGATTTTTTCGTCGTGGTTTTAGGCTAGGAGTACAGAATCATTCGCAAATATTGCTATTATGTTTCGTCGTGTTGTGGGGGTTGGAATATCGGCGGTATATATTAAATATAGAAGTGGTCCTAGTACACTACCTTGAGGCATTCCCGCTGTCATTTGTAATATATCTGAGCATTCATCGTCGTATTTTATGTAAAAGTGACTTATTCAGAAAGATTTTTAATAAGTAATAATAGTTTAAAGTAGTAATAATAGTAATAAGTAAATATAGTTCACTTTATTTACAAGTCCTTTGTGCCAACATTTTATCTACAGCTCTCTGGGCTTGTTGCACGGTTGAATGATGCCTTCGAGCTGGTGGCTTGGAATAACTTTATGTTGTATTAAAATATGTTCAATTCTATCGCACAGTTTTTTCTCAAATAGCTTTGAAAGAATTGGCAAGAGGCTGAAGGGTCGATTAGAGCTGGTTCTTGTTGCGTCTTTATTTGGTTTCGGGATTGCTATTATTTGAGCTATCTTCCACAAGACTGGAAAATTGTTTAGTCTATATATGGCATTCAATATATTTCTAATATATATGATTATAGAGTCAGGTAGTTCTTTTAATATTTTCCCGTTGATTAGGTCGTATCCAGGTGTCTTTTTGTTTTTCCCTTTCGAGATTTGTGTTTTAATTTCAGCTATTGTCGTCATTTTTGTTTTGTTGTAGTGGACATTGGGTAGGTTGTACAATTGAATATATTGAGTGTCCATGTCGTTACTGAAAATGTTAGCGAAGTGTTTTGAGAGAGTAGTTTCTTTCTGACTGTTCATTTTGCCCAGGTATTTTTTATGCTTTTATGGGTGGTTTATGTTTTATTGCACTGTTTTGTTTTTTTATTAGCCTTCCAAAGCCAATAATTTGTAGCGGCCGTTGTCCATAAATTGTTTAGATAATTTTCTAGTTTGCAATCCTCATATTGATTTATCGTTGCCTTCAGTTCTTTTGCGGCTTTATTGAATTTAACTTTGTCTTCAGGGTGTCTAGCAATTTGCCATTTTTTCCTGAGTTTTCTTTCCTGTCCTATTTTATACGTAATGTGAGCTGGAACAATTGTAATCTGTGATGGGGTTAGAATTGGATTTGAGTGAATTGCTGCTTTGACGATATTGTCATTTAAGTATGCAATTCCTGTGTCAATTTCTTAAATTGGGGAAATTTGTTCCAGTGTATTTTGTAAATATATATAAGCCTCTAGATTGTTTTGTACCCGGCTTGCTTTGAAAGGTGAATAGGATTGGAGAATGGTCTGATGACAAATCTAAACATGTTTTTATGGCTAAGTGTTCGTGCAATATGTTTTTTGTAACGCAGAAGTTAATTAAGTCAGGTAATTTTTTGATGTTTGCTGGCCAGTAAGTTAGCTCACCCGTACTAATAAAGCGACTATTATTTTCTTTTATGACGTCTAGTAGTTGGCGGACTTTCCCGTTTGTCAGTCTAGAGCCACATGTGGAATTTTTTGCATTATAGTCTCCTCCAGCCATGTAACGGCTTCCTAATGATTTAAAATAGTCCATGTATTGAGCCTTTGTATTATTATGTTTCGGTGGACAGTACACAGCTGACATGGTAATTGATCCTCTCAAGTCACTTATCTCTATAGAGGTAGCTTGTGATGTGTTTTGTTCATAGTAAGTCAAACATAGTAAACATTAACAAAACAGCTAATTCCACCAGCAACACTAACAATCAGAATCTTGAATATATTTGAATCAGCCCTATAAAATGTTTGACTCAGTTTATGACTTGAAACGAACTTACTTTCGCTGGAGTATACTTAGCGGTATCCAGGGTTCGTAAACAGAAATTTATTCTAATGCAGTGTGAATTTTCAATTTTAACAGTTTTATTTAAATTATATTTTACGTAAATATTTAACATTAAGTTTCCTATAGTAATTAATAATCCTAGTATAGGTAGCTAACGTAGTGCCTAGCCGTGTCAATATGTCCCAGTGGAGTCAGTAAAAACCTTCAACCACTGGCTCTGTCTGCGTAAGTTAATGCCCCAGTGGAGTCAGTAAAAACCTTAAACCACTGGTCTGTCACTGTACTTTAGTGTTCTAGTAGAGTCGGTAAACACCTTAAACCACTGGCTCTGTCTGCGTTAGTTTTTTTCTAAGTGTTCGCTGTTGGAGTCAATAAAAGAAGGCTCTTGGCTGATGTAGGTTTCGCTGGCGTTTATCTGGAGATTGGGTCTTAGCTGGTGGTGCCTCGAGAGTATCGGTGTGAAGAAGAGACTCATTCCTGTGCCGCTGGCGTTTTTATAGGCCCAAGCTGCCACATCGTCCAGTACATATGTTGATTTCTTCTGTTGAATAATTATGTTGCGGTGGTGGCTATTGGAGACAAGTTTCTTCCTTCTTCCTTGTCGTCGCCTCTGTTGTTGTTGGTGCAATTGATTACACGCTGGTTGTCCCTTGACCTGTCTATAAGTCCATGTGGTATGTCTCGGTTGTTTCGTACTGGTGATGAGCTTGTAGAATGTTTGGGAAATACCCTGATTGTCCTGATGGTATGTCGCCTTAACTGTGCGACCTTCTTGCGTTTGGGTCCGCCCGCATTCTTCTCCCAAAGCCCATGTGTGGATTCTTGTGAAGTCCTTCTCTGTATGCTTTTGTGGGATTCATTGTGGGCTTTCGCGCTGCATAGTCCGTGGCAGGTGAATTCGTTCGTGTGAGACTTATTTGTTCCGGGTGTTCTGTATTTGCGAAAGCGTTGATTTTCTGTATATTCTCTGTTATGTCTCTGTTCCTTATACTTTCTTTCGTTGGCGTGCCTCTTGGAGGGCGTTGCATTCATATGTGGGACATTCTCAACGCGAATTGTAGTGCACGTTGGAATTGCTCGGGAATGCACGCAACTGTTATGATGTCCCAATGTTACCTCCTGATCGCCACACCTCAGTGTCAATGAAGTCTAGCCCCAGGAGTAGATCATCAACAGTGTCAGGAATTATAAATAACTCTAGCTGGCTTGCCTGCTCTCCAAGCCTTACAGTCGTCACCATTGTCTTATCTGACTCTCCCACCACTTCCGTCTGCCATACGCGCTTTGATATCGGATTTTTCCAATTTAGCGGTAGAAGTGCGTAACTTGTGGGCTAACTTTCCGCTCATAAAACTGTGTGTTGCACCTGTGTCCAGTGTCGCGGTGACGATTTCTTTGCCAATAGAAACTCCAGCGCAGATTCGTTGTTCGTCACAGTGCAATGAGTTTTTCGATGGTGCGGTCTGCTGTTTCTGTTTTGAATCATGCTGCGTTTCTGAGGGTACTTCTCGATTGGTTGGTGCTCTTTGTTTGCAGCACTTCTGTACGCCGCTGTGTGGGTGGTGCTATTGTTAGTTCGTCTTCTCCCCGTATGCACTCCAAATCCTCGGCCATCTCTATCAGCTCCTGTAGCGATCCGAAATCTCTACGGCGCACTGGTACTGTGGCAGGCTGTTCTAAAGGATTCGTTCCAGTTTCTGCTCCTCTGAATAGTCCATGTGTCGCATAAGAATCTGCAGTTCGAGTACATACTGCTTGAACGACTCTCAATGCCTCTGGTGATGCTGTCGGAGCTGGTCGTCGAGTTTCTCCATGAAACGGGCCGGTAAAAATAATTTAAGGTAGTCTCTACTATATGTACTACATTCTCGTCCCGCTCGATTGTTGTTTCTGAACCACATGACTGCACGTTCTCTTAAAAGTTCAGGCATAGTGCGCGGGAGGAAATCGTTGTTTATTCTGTACACTTCTGCTATGAACGCAGCCGGCCTTGGTGATGTACTTCTAACATACCTGCATTGCAGCTTCGTCAAACGCTATGGTTGCTTTTGAGTCAGTTCCGTCTGTGTAAAAAACTCTGCTGGCCGCTTACGGGGTTCATCCACTGTGCCTGTAGCTGCCAAACCGAATTCTTCAGCGAAAATCTCTAGCTCCTCTTTGCGTAGCAAGTACACGGAGCCTGTTTTCCCGATCCTGTGCCTTTTTTTTGGTTAATGGCGAATACAATGTGTGTGTATTGCAGTTGGTGCTAACTCTGCGCTATTCTACGTGATTGCGTAGATAAACGTAGCTCTCTGATACTCTGTATGGTCTCGCGTAACTTTTTTTTTTTTAAATTCCAAATTTATTTACAATCTGTTTTTCCAACAATAAGTAAAATTTTTTGTATAATTTAGTTATACTATATATTGTGGCCACTGCCAGAGCAAATATTGTTTAATCAAGAAAATGTATTATTTATTTATACCTACATACATATTAATATACATGAAAAACAAAACATCAAAAGACAATATTAAAACCTATGTGGAAGTTCGGTGGGTGCGCCAGGTTTAGTTTTCATTGTGGGCAATTTTCCATTCCCGATAGTTGTCGCATATGAGGATTTTCATTGGTCCTTAGATGCTCCGTGTATTTTTTGGTACATTTTTTCCTCCACCGTGTCAAGTCATTGTGAATGTCTGCATTCGTCACGTACCAGAATTTTTGATTGTGCTCTTTGGATCAGTTATATTTTGGTTTTGCTCGCAGTCCCCCAGATTTCTATCCCGTATTTCGATATTGGTATGATTATCGTCCTAAATAATTTTTACTTATTATGTAATGATAATTTGGAACTTTTTCCTTGTAGCCAACTTAATTGTCTGAATTTGTTTCTTATTTCGTTTGGTTTATTTTTTATGTGTTGTCTCCAAGTAAGTTTGGCGTCGATTATTATGCCAAGGTATTTTGAGTTGGGTTGAATTTTAAGTATTGCGTATTTAATTGCTAGAGGATGTTTCTCAGATTTCCGCTTAGTATATACAACTTGAAAAGATTTCTCTTTGTTTATTTCTATACCCCATTTTTTTAACCAGAGGACTCTATTTTTTATTATTCTTTGCAGCGTATCTGACACGATTTTTTCGTCGTGGTTTTAGGCTAGGAGTACAGAATCATTCGCAAATATTGCTATTATGTTTCGTCGTGTTGTGGGGGTTGGAATATCGGCGGTATATATTAAATATAGAAGTGGTCCTAGTACACTACCTTGAGGCATTCCCGCTGTCATTTGTAATATATCTGAGCATTCATCGTCGTATTTTATGTAAAAGTGACTTATTCAGAAAGATTTTTAATAAGTAATAATAGTTTAAAGTAGTAATAATAGTAATAAGTAAATATAGTTTACTTTATTTACAAGTCCTTTGTGCCAACATTTTATCTACAGCTCTCTGGGCTTGTTGCACGGTTGAATGATGCCTTCGAACTGGTGGCTTGGAATAACTTTATGTTGTATTAAAATATGTTCAATTCTATCGCACAGTTTTTTCTCAAATAGCTTTGAAAGAATTGGCAAGAGGCTGAAGGGTCGATTAGAGCTGGTTCTTGTTGCGTCTTTATTTGGTTTCGGGATTGCTATTATTTGAGCTATCTTCCACAAGACTGGAAAATTGTTTAGTCTATATATGGCATTCAATATATTTCTAATATATATGATTATAGAGTCAGGTAGTTCTTTTAATATTTTCCCGTTGATTAGGTCGTATCCAGGTGTCTTTTTGTTTTTGCTATTGTCGTCATTTTTGTTTTGTTGTAGTGGACATTGGGTAGGTTGTACAATTGAATATATTGAGTGTCCATGTCGTTACTGAAAATGTTAGCGAAGTGTTTTGAGAGAGTAGTTTCTTTCTGACTGTTCATTTTGCCCAGGTATTTTTTATGCTTTTATGGGTGGTTTATGTTTTATTGCACTGTTTTGTTTTTTTATTAGCCTTCCAAAGCCAATAATTTGTAGCGGCCGTTGTCCATAAATTGTTTAGATAATTTTCTAGTTTGCAATCCTCATATTGATTTATCGTTGCCTTCAGTTCTTTTGCGGCTTTATTGAATTTAACTTTGTCTTCAGGGTGTCTAGTAATTTGCCATTTTTTCCTGAGTTTTCTTTCCTGTCCTATTTTATACGTAATGTGAGCTGGAACAATTGTAATCTGTGATGGGGTTAGAATTGGATTTGAGTGAATTGCTGCTTTGACGATATTGTCATTTAAGTATGCAATTCCTGTGTCAATTTCTTAAATTGGGGAAATTTGTTCCAGTGTATTTTGTAATTATATATAAGCCTCTAGATTGTTTTGTACCCGGCTTGCTTTGAAAGGTGAATAGGATTGGAGAATGGTCTGATGACAAATCTAAACATGTTTTTATGGCTAAGTGTTCGTGCAATATGTTTTTTGTAACGCAGAAGTTAATTAAGTCAGGTAATTTTTTGATGTTTGCTTGCCAGTAAGTTAGCTCACCCGTACTAATAAAGCGACTATTATTTTCTTTTATGACGTCTAGTAGTTGGCGGACTTTCCCGTTTGTCAGTCTAGAGCCACATGTGGAATTTTTTGCATTATAGTCTCCTCCAGCCATGTAACGGCTTCCTAATGATTTAAAATAGTCCATGTATTGAGCCTTTGTATTATTATGTTTCGGTGGACAGTACACAGCTGACATGGTAATTGATCCTCTCAAGTCACTTATCTCTATAGAGGTAGCTTGTGATGTGTTTTGTTCATAGTAAGTCAAACATAGTAAACATTAACAAAACAGCTAATTCCACCAGCAACACTAACAATCAGAATCTTGAATATATTTGAATCAGCCCTATAAAATGTTTGACTCAGTTTATGACTTGAAACGAACTTACTTTCGCTGGAGTATACTTAGCGGTATCCAGGGTTCGTAAACAGAAATTTATTCTAATGCAGTGTGAATTTTAAATTTTAACAGTTTTATTTAAATTATATTTTACGTAAATATTTAACATTAAGTTTCCTATAGTAATTAATAATCCTAGTATAGGTAGCTAACGTAGTGCCTAGCCGTGTCAATATGTCCCAGTGGAGTCAGTAAAAACCTTCAACCACTGGCTCTGTCTGCGTAAGTTAATGCCCCAGTGGAGTCGGTAAAAACCTTAAACCACTGGTCTGTCACTGTACTTTAGTGTTCTAGTAGAGTCGGTAAACACCTTAAACCACTGGCTCTGTCTGCGTTAGTTTTTTTCTAAGTGTTCGCTGTTGGAGTCAATAAAAGAAGGCTCTTGGCTGATGTAGGTTTCGCTGGCGTTTATCTGGAGATTGGGTCTTAGCTGGTGGTGCCTCGAGAGTATCGGTGTGAAGAAGAGACTCATTCCTGTGCCGCTGGCGTTTTTATAGGCCCAAGCTGCCACATCGTCCAGTACATATGTTGATTTCTTCTGTTGAATAATTATGTTGCGGTGGTGGCTATTGGAGACAAGTTTCTTCCTTCTTCCTTGTCGTCGCCTCTGTTGTTGTTGGTGCAATTGATTACACGCTGGTTGTCCCTTGACCTGTCTATAAGTCCATGTGGTATGTCTCGGTTGTTTCGTACTGGTGATGAGCTTGTAGAATGTTTGGGAAATACCCTGATTGTCCTGATGGTATGTCGCCTTAACTGTGCGACCTTCTTGCGTTTGGGTCCGCCCGCATTCTTCTCCCAAAGCCCATGTGTGGATTCTTGTGAAGTCCTTCTCTGTATGCTTTTGTGGGATTCATTGTGGGCTTTCGCGCTGCATAGTCCGTGGCAGGTGAATTCGTTCGTGTGAGACTTATTTGTTCCGGGTGTTCTGTATTTGCGAAAGCGTTGATTTTCTGTATATTCTCTGTTATGTCTCTGTTCCTTATACTTTCTTTCGTTGGCGTGCCTCTTGGAGGGCGTTGCATTCATATGTGGGACATTCTCAACGCGAATTGTAGTGCACGTTGGAATTGCTCGGGAATGCACGCAACTGTTATGATGTCCCAATGTTACCTCCTGATCGCCACACCTCAGTGTCAATGAAGTCTAGCCCCAGGAGTAGATCATCAACAGTGTCAGGAATTATAAATAACTCTAGCTGGCTTGCCTGCTCTCCAAGCCTTACAGTCGTCACCATTGTCTTATCTGACTCTCCCACCACTTCCGTCTGCCATACGCGCTTTGATATCGGATTTTTCCAATTTAGCGGTAGAAGTGCGTAACTTGTGGGCTAACTTTCCGCTCATAAAACTGTGTGTTGCACCTGTGTCCAGTGTCGCGGTGACGATTTCTTTGCCAATAGAAACTCCAGCGCAGATTCGTTGTTCGTCACAGTGCAATGAGTTTTTCGATGGTGCGGTCTGCTGTTTCTGTTTTGAATCATGCTGCGTTTCTGAGGGTACTTCTCGATTGGTTGGTGCTCTTTGTTTGCAGCACTTCTGTGCGCCGCTGTGTGGGTGGTGCTATTGTTAGTTCGTCTTCTCCCCGTATGCACTCCAAATCCTCGGCCATCTCTATCAGCTCCTGTAGCGATCCGAAATCTCTACGGCGCACTGGTACTGTGGCAGGCTGTTCTAGAGGATTCGTTCCAGTTTCTGCTCCTCTGAATAGTCCATGTGTCGCATAAGAATCTGCAGTTCGAGTACATACTGCTTGAACGACTCTCAATGCCTCTGGTGATGCTGTCGGAGATGGTCGTCGAGTTTCTCCATGAAACGGGCCGGTAAAAATAATTTAAGGTAGTCTCTACTATATGTACTACATTCTCGTCCCGCTCGATTGTTGTTTCTGAACCACATGACTGCACGTTCTCTTAAAAGTTCAGGCATAGTGCGCGGGAGGAAATCGTTGTTTATTCTGTACACTTCTGCTATGAACGCAGCCGGCCTTGGTGATGTACTTCTAACATACCTGCATTGCAGCTTCGTCAAACGCTATGGTTGCTTTTGAGTCAGTTCCGTCTGTGTAAAAAACTCTGCTGGTCGCTTACGGGGTTCATCCACTGTGCCTGTAGCTGCCAAACCGAATTCTTCAGCGAAAATCTCTAGCTCCTCTTTGCGTAGCAAGTACACGGAGCCTGTTTTCCCGATCCTGTGCCTTTTTTTTGGTTAATGGCGAATACAATGTGTGTGTATTGTAGTTGGTGCTAACTCTGCGCTATTCTACGTGATTGCGTAGATAAACGTAGCTCTCTGATACTCTGTATGGTCTCGCGTAACTTTTTTTTTTTTAAATTCCAAATTTATTTACAATCTGTTTTTCCAACAATAAGTAAAATTTTTTGTATAATTTAGTTATACTATATATTGTGGCCACTGCCAGAGCAAATATTGTTTAATCAAGAAAATGTATTATTTATTTATACCTACATACATATTAATATACATGAAAAACAAAACATCAAAAGACAATATTAAAACCTATGTGGAAGATCGGTGGGTGCGCCAGGTTTAGTCTTCATTGTGGGCAATTTTCCATTCCCGATAGTTGTCGCATATGAGGATTTTCATTGGTCCTTAGATGCTCCGTGTATTTTTTGGTACATTTTTTCCTCCACCGTGTCAAGTCATTGTGAATGTCTGCATTCGTCACGTACCAGAATTTTTGAATGTGCTCTTTGGATCAGTTATATTTTGGTTTTGCTCGCAGTCCCCCAGATTTCTATCCCGTATTTCGATATTGGTATGATTATCGTCCTAAACAATTTTTACTTATTATGTAATGATAATTTGGAACTTTTTCCTTGTAGCCAACTTAATTGTCTGAATTTGTTTCTTATTTCGTTTGGTTTATTTTTTATGTGTTGTCTCCAAGTAAGTTTGGCGTCGATTATTATGCCAAGGTATTTTGAGTTGGGTTGAATTTTAAGTATTGCCTATTTAATTGCTAGAGGATGTTTCTCAGATTTCCGCTTAGTATATACAACTTGAAAAGATTTCTCTTTGTTTATTTCTATACCGCATTTTTTTAACCAGAGGACTCTATTTTTTATTATTCTTTGCAGCGTATCTGACACGATTTTTTCGTCGTGGTTTTAGGCTAGGAGTACAGAATCATTCGCAAATATTGCTATTATGTTTCGTCGTGTTGTGGGGGTTGGAATATCGGCGGTGTATATTAAATATAGAAGTGGTCCTAGTACACTACCTTGAGGCATTCCCGCTGTCATTTGTAATATATCTGAGCATTCATCGTCGTATTTTATGTAAAAGTGATTTATTCAGAAAGATTTTTAATAAGTAATAATAGTTTAAAGTAGTAATAATAGTAATAAGTAAATATAGTTTACTTTATTTACAAGTCCTTTGTGCCAACATTTTATCTACAGCTCTCTGGGCTTGTTGCACGGTTGAATGATGCCTTCGAACTGGTGGCTTGGAATAACTTTATGTTGTATTAAAATATGTTCAATTCTATCGCACAGTTTTTTCTCAAATAGCTTTGAAAGAATTGGCAAGAGGCTGAAGGGTCGATTAGAGCTGGTTCTTGTTGCGTCTTTATTTGGTTTCGGGATTGCTATTATTTGAGCTATCTTCCACAAGACTGGAAAATTGTTTAGTCTATATATGGCATTCAATATATTTCTAATATATATGATTATAGAGTCAGGTAGTTCTTTTAATATTTTCCCGTTGATTAGGTCGTATCCAGGTGTCTTTTTGTTTTTGCTATTGTCGTCATTTTTGTTTTGTTGTAGTGGACATTGGGTAGGTTGTACAATTGAATATATTGAGTGTCCATGTCGTTACTGAAAATGTTAGCGAAGTGTTTTGAGAGAGTAGTTTCTTTCTGACTGTTCATTTTGCCCAGGTATTTTTTATGCTTTTATGGGTGGTTTATGTTTTATTGCACTGTTTTGTTTTTTTATTAGCCTTCCAAAGCCAATAATTTGTAGCGGCCGTTGTCCATAAATTGTTTAGATAATTTTCTAGTTTGCAATCCTCATATTGTTTTATCGTTGCCTTCAGTTCTTTTGCGGCTTTATTGAATTTAACTTTGTCTTCAGGGTGTCTAGTAATTTGCCATTTTTTCCTGAGTTTTCTTTCCTGTCCTATTTTATACGTAATGTGAGCTGGAACAATTGTAATCTGTGATGGGGTTAGAATTGGATTTGAGTGAATTGCTGCTTTGACGATATTGTCATTTAAGTATGCAATTCCTGTGTCAATTTCTTAAATTGGGGAAATTTGTTCCAATGTATTTTGTAATTATATATAAGCCTCTAGATTGTTTTGTACCCGGCTTGCTTTGAAAGGTGAATAGGATTGGAGAATGGTCTGATGACAAATCTAAACATGTTTTTATGGCTAAGTGTTCGTGCAATATGTTTTTTGTAACGCAGAAGTTAATTAAGTCAGGTAATTTTTTGATGTTTGCTGGCCAGTAAGTTAGCTCACCCGTACTAATAAAGCGACTATTATTTTCTTTTATGACGTCTAGTAGTTGGCGGACTTTCCCGTTTGTCAGTCTAGAGCCAAATGTGGAATTTTTTGCATTATAGTCTCCTCCAGCTATGTAACGGCTTCCTAATGATTTAAAATAGTCCATGTATTGAGCCTTTGTATTATTATGTTTCGGTGGACAGTACACAGCTGACATGGTAATTGATCCTCTCAAGTCACTTATCTCTATAGAGGTAGCTTGTGATGTGTTTTGTTCATAGTAAGTCAAACATAGTAAACATTAACAAAACAGCTAATTCCACCAGCAACACTAACAATCAGAATCTTGAATATATTTGAATCAGCCCTATAAAATGTTTGACTCAGTTTATGACTTGAAACGAACTTACTTTCGCTGGAGTATACTTAGCGGTATCCAGGGTTCGTAAACAGAAATTTATTCTAATGCAGTGTGAATTTTCAATTTTAACAGTTTTATTTAAATTATATTTTACGTAAATATTTAACATTAAGTTTCCTATAGTAATTAATAATCCTAGTATAGGTAGCTAACGTAGTGCCTAGCCGTGTCAATATGTCCCAGTGGAGTCAGTAAAAACCTTCAACCACTGGCTCTGTCTGCGTAAGTTAATGCCCCAGTGCAGTCGGTAAAAACCTTAAACCACTGATCTGTCACTGTACTTTAGTGTTCTAGTAGAGTCGGTAAACACCTTAAACCACTGGCTCTGTCTGCGTTAGTTTTTTTCTAAGTGTTCGCTGTTGGAGTCAATAAAAGAAGGCTCTTGGCTGATGTAGGTTTCGCTGGCGTTTATCTGGAGATTGGGTCTTAGCTGGTGGTGCCTCGAGAGTATCGGTGTGAAGAAGAGACTCATTCCTGGGCCGCTGGCGTTTTTATAGGCCCAAGCTGCCACATCGTCCAGTACATATGTTGATTTCTTCTGTTGAATAATTATGTTGCGGTGGTGGCTATTGGAGTCAAGTTTCTTCCTTCTTCCTTGTCGTCGCCTCTGTTGTTGTTGGTGCAATTGATTACACGCTGGTTGTCCCTTGACCTGTCTATAAGTCCATGTGGTATGTCTCGGTTGTTTCGTACTGGTGATGAGCTTGTAGAATGTTTGGGAAATACCCTGATTGTCCTGATGGTATGTCGCCTTAACTGTGCGACCTTCTTGCGTTTGGGTCCGCCCGCATTCTTCTCCCAAAGCCCATGTGTGGATTCTTGTGAAGTCCTTCTCTGTATGCTTTTGTGGGATTCATTGTGGGCTTTCGCGCTGCATAGTCCGTGGCAGGTGAATTCGTTCGTGTGAGACTTATTTGTTCCGGGTGTTCTGTATTTGCGAAAGCGTTGATTTTCTGTATATTCTCTGTTATGTCTCTGTTCCTTATACTTTCTTTCGTTGGCGTGCCTCTTGGAGGGCGTTGCATTCATATGTGGGACATTCTCAACGCGAATTGTAGTGCACGTTGGAATTGCTCGGGAATGCACGCAACTGTTATGATGTCCCAATGTTACCTCCTGATCGCCACACCTCAGTGTCAATGAAGTCTAGCCCCAGGAGTAGATCATCAACAGTGTCAGGAATTATAAATAACTCTAGCTGGCTTGCCTGCTCTCCAAGCCTTACAGTCGTCACCATTGTCTTATCTGACTCTCCCACCACTTCCGTCTGCCATACGCGCTTTGATATCGGATTTTTCCAATTTAGCGGTAGAAGTGCGTAACTTGTGGGCTAACTTTCCGCTCATAAAACTGTGTGTTGCACCTGTGTCCAGTGTCGCGGTGACGATTTCTTTGCCAATAGAAACTCCAGCGCAGATTCGTTGTTCGTCACAGTGCAATGAGTTTTTCGATGGTGCGGTCTGCTGTTTCTGTTTTGAATCATGCTGCGTTTCTGAGGGTACTTCTCGATTGGTTGGTGCTCTTTGTTTGCAGCACTTCTGTGCGCCGCTGTGTGGGTGGTGCTATTGTTAGTTCGTCTTCTCCCCGTATGCACTCCAAATCCTCGGCCATCTCTATCAGCTCCTGTAGCGATCCGAAATCTCTACGGCGCACTGGTACTGTGGCAGGCTGTTCTAGAGGATTCGTTCCAGTTTCTGCTCCTCTGAATAGTCCATGTGTCGCATAAGAATCTGCAGTTCGAGTACATACTGCTTGAACGACTCTCAATGCCTCTGGTGATGCTGTCGGAGCTGGTCGTCGAGTTTCTCCATGAAACGGGCCGGTAAAAATAATTTAAGGTAGTCTCTACTATATGTACTACATTCTCGTCCCGCTCGATTGTTGTTTCTGAACCACATGACTGCACGTTCTCTTAAAAGTTCAGGCATAGTGCGCGGGAGGAAATCGTTGTTTATTCTGTACACTTCTGCTATGAACGCAGCCGGCCTTGGTGATGTACTTCTAACATACCTGCATTGCAGCTTCGTCAAACGCTATGGTTGCTTTTGAGTCAGTTCCGTCTGTGTAAAAAACTCTGCTGACCGCTTACGGGGTTCATCAACTGTGCCTGTAGCTGCCAAACCGAATTCTTCAGCGAAAATCTCTAGCTCCTCTTTGCGTAGCAAGTACACGGAGCCTGTTTTCCCGATCCTGTGCCTTTTTTTTGGTTAATGGCGAATACAATGTGTGTGTATTGTAGTTGGTGCTAACTCTGCGCTATTCTACGTGATTGCGTAGATAAACGTAGCTCTCTGATACTCTGTATGGTCTCGCGTAACTTTTTTTTTTTTAAATTCCAAATTTATTTACAATCTGTTTTTCCAACAATAAGTAAAATTTTTTGTATAATTTAGTTATACTATATATTGTGGCCACTGCCAGAGCAAATATTGTTTAATCAAGAAAATGTATTATTTATTTATACCTACATACATATTAATATACATGAAAAACAAAACATCAAAAGACAATATTAAAACCTATGTGGAAGATCGGTGGGTGCGCCAGGTTTAGTCTTCATTGTGGGCAATTTTCCATTCCCGATAGTTGTCGCATATGAGGATTTTCATTGGTCCTTAGATGCTCCGTGTATTTTTTGGTACATTTTTTCCTCCACCGTGTCAAGTTATTGTGAATGTCTGCATTCGTCACGTACCAGAATTTTTGATTGTGCTCTTTGGATCAGTTATATTTTGGTTTTGCTCGCAGTCCCCCAGATTTCTATCCCGTATTTCGATATTGGTATGATTATCGTCCTAAATAATTTTTACTTATTATGTAATGATAATTTGGAACTTTTTCCTTGTAGCCAACTTAATTGTCTGAATTTGTTTCTTATTTCGTTTGGTTTATTTTTTATGTGTTGTCTCCAAGTAAGTTTGGCGTCGATTATTATGCCAAGGTATTTTGAGTTGGGTTGAATTTTAAGTATTGCCTATTTAATTGCTAGAGGATGTTTCTCAGATTTCCGCTTAGTATATACAACTTGAAAAGATTTCTCTTTGTTTATTTCTATACCGCATTTTTTTAACCAGAGGACTCTATTTTTTATTATTCTTTGCAGCGTATCTGACACGATTTTTTCGTCGTGGTTTTAGGCTAGGAGTACAGAATCATTCGCAAATATTGCTATTATGTTTCGTCGTGTTGTGGGGGTTGGAATATCGGCGGTGTATATTAAATATAGAAGTGGTCCTAGTACACTACCTTGAGGCATTCCCGCTGTCATTTGTAATATATCTGAGCATTCATCGTCGTATTTTATGTAAAAGTGATTTATTCAGAAAGATTTTTAATAAGTAATAATAGTTTAAAGTAGTAATAATAGTAATAAGTAAATATAGTTTACTTTATTTACAAGTCCTTTGTGCCAACATTTTATCTACAGCTCTCTGGGCTTGTTGCACGGTTGAATGATGCCTTCGAACTGGTGGCTTGGAATAACTTTATGTTGTATTAAAATATGTTCAATTCTATCGCACAGTTTTTTCTCAAATAGCTTTGAAAGAATTGGCAAGAGGCTGAAGGGTCGATTAGAGCTGGTTCTTGTTGCGTCTTTATTTGGTTTCGGGATTGCTATTATTTGAGCTATCTTCCACAAGACTGGAAAATTGTTTAGTCTATATATGGCATTCAATATATTTCTAATATATATGATTATAGAGTCAGGTAGTTCTTTTAATATTTTCCCGTTGATTAGGTCGTATCCAGGTGTCTTTTTGTTTTTGCTATTGTCGTCATTTTTGTTTTGTTGTAGTGGACATTGGGTAGGTTGTACAATTGAATATATTGAGTGTCCATGTCGTTACTGAAAATGTTAGCGAAGTGTTTTGAGAGAGTAGTTTCTTTCTGACTGTTCATTTTGCCCAGGTATTTTTTATGCTTTTATGGGTGGTTTATGTTTTATTGCACTGTTTTGTTTTTTTATTAGCCTTCCAAAGCCAATAATTTGTAGCGGCCGTTGTCCATAAATTGTTTAGATAATTTTCTAGTTTGCAATCCTCATATTGTTTTATCGTTGCCTTCAGTTCTTTTGCGGCTTTATTGAATTTAACTTTGTCTTCAGGGTGTCTAGTAATTTGCCATTTTTTCCTGAGTCTTCTTTCCTGTCCTATTTTATACGTAATGTGAGCTGGAACAATTGTAATCTGTGATGGGGTTAGAATTGGATTTGAGTGAATTGCTGCTTTGACGATATTGTCATTTAAGTATGCAATTCCTGTGTCAATTTCTTAAATTGGGGAAATTTGTTCCAATGTATTTTGTAATTATATATAAGCCTCTAGATTGTTTTGTACCCGGCTTGCTTTGAAAGGTGAATAGGATTGGAGAATGGTCTGATGACAAATCTAAACATGTTTTTATGGCTAAGTGTTCGTGCAATATGTTTTTTGTAACGCAGAAGTTAATTAAGTCAGGTAATTTTTTGATGTTTGCTGGCCAGTAAGTTAGCTCACCCGTACTAATAAAGCGACTATTATTTTCTTTTATGACGTCTAGTAGTTGGCGGACTTTCCCGTTTGTCAGTCTAGAGCCAAATGTGGAATTTTTTGCATTATAGTCTCCTCCAGCTATGTAACGGCTTCCTAATGATTTAAAATAGTCCATGTATTGAGCCTTTGTATTATTATGTTTCGGTGGACAGTACACAGCTGACATGGTAATTGATCCTCTCAAGTCACTTATCTCTATAGAGGTAGCTTGTGATGTGTTTTGTTCATAGTAAGTCAAACATAGTAAACATTAACAAAACAGCTAATTCCACCAGCAACACTAACAATCAGAATCTTGAATATATTTGAATCAGCCCTATAAAATGTTTGACTCAGTTTATGACTTGAAACGAACTTACTTTCGCTGGAGTATACTTAGCGGTATCCAGGGTTCGTAAACAGAAATTTATTCTAATGCAGTGTGAATTTTCAATTTTAACAGTTTTATTTAAATTATATTTTACGTAAATATTTAACATTAAGTTTCCTATAGTAATTAATAATCCTAGTATAGGTAGCTAACGTAGTGCCTAGCCGTGTCAATATGTCCCAGTGGAGTCAGTAAAAACCTTCAACCACTGGCTCTGTCTGCGTAAGTTAATGCCCCAGTGGAGTCGGTAAAAACCTTAAACCACTGGTCTGTCACTGTACTTTAGTGTTCTAGTAGAGTCGGTAAACACCTTAAACCACTGGCTCTGTCTGCGTTAGTTTTTTTCTAAGTGTTCGCTGTTGGAGTCAATAAAAGAAGGCTCTTGGCTGATGTAGGTTTCGCTGGCGTTTATCTGGAGATTGGGTCTTAGCTGGTGGTGCCTCGAGAGTATCGGTGTGAAGAAGAGACTCATTCCTGTGCCGCTGGCGTTTTTATAGGCCCAAGCTGCCACATCGTCCAGTACATATGTTGATTTCTTCTGTTGAATAATTATGTTGCGGTGGTGGCTATTGGAGTCAAGTTTCTTCCTTCTTCCTTGTCGTCGCCTCTGTTGTTGTTGGTGCAATTGATTACACGCTGGTTGTCCCTTGACCTGTCTATAAGTCCATGTGGTATGTCTCGGTTGTTTCGTACTGGTGATGAGCTTGTAGAATGTTTGGGAAATACCCTGATTGTCCTGATGGTATGTCGCCTTAACTGTGCGACCTTCTTGCGTTTGGGTCCGCCCGCATTCTTCTCCCAAAGCCCATGTGTGGATTCTTGTGAAGTCCTTCTCTGTATGCTTTTGTGGGATTCATTGTGGGCTTTCGCGCTGCATAGTCCGTGGCAGGTGAATTCGTTCGTGTGAGACTTATTTGTTCCGGGTGTTCTGTATTTGCGAAAGCGTTGATTTTCTGTATATTCTCTGTTATGTCTCTGTTCCTTATACTTTCTTTCGTTGGCGTGCCTCTTGGAGGGCGTTGCATTCATATGTGGGACATTCTCAACGCGAATTGTAGTGCACGTTGGAATTGCTCGGGAATGCACGCAACTGTTATGATGTCCCAATGTTACCTCCTGATCGCCACACCTCAGTGTCAATGAAGTCTAGCCCCAGGAGTAGATCATCAACAGTGTCAGGAATTATAAATAACTCTAGCTGGCTTGCCTGCTCTCCAAGCCTTACAGTCGTCACCATTGTCTTATCTGACTCTCCCACCACTTCCGTCTGCCATACGCGCTTTGATATCGGATTTTTCCAATTTAGCGGTAGAAGTGCGTAACTTGTGGGCTAACTTTCCGCTCATAAAACTGTGTGTTGCACCTGTGTCCAGTGTCGCGGTGACGATTTCTTTGCCAATAGAAACTCCAGCGCAGATTCGTTGTTCGTCACAGTGCAATGAGTTTTTCGATGGTGCGGTCTGCTGTTTCTGTTTTGAATCATGCTGCGTTTCTGAGGGTACTTCTCGATTGGTTGGTGCTCTTTGTTTGCAGCACTTCTGTGCGCCGCTGTGTGGGTGGTGCTATTGTTAGTTCGTCTTCTCCCCGTATGCACTCCAAATCCTCGGCCATCTCTATCAGCTCCTGTAGCGATCCGAAATCTCTACGGCGCACTGGTACTGTGGCAGGCTGTTCTAGAGGATTCGTTCCAGTTTCTGCTCCTCTGAATAGTCCATGTGTCGCATAAGAATCTGCAGTTCGAGTACATACTGCTTGAACGACTCTCAATGCCTCTGGTGATGCTGTCGGAGCTGGTCGTCGAGTTTCTCCATGAAACGGGCCGGTAAAAATAATTTAAGGTAGTCTCTACTATATGTACTACATTCTCGTCCCGCTCGATTGTTGTTTCTGAACCACATGACTGCACGTTCTCTTAAAAGTTCAGGCATAGTGCGCGGGAGGAAATCGTTGTTTATTCTGTACACTTCTGCTATGAACGCAGCCGGCCTTGGTGATGTACTTCTAACATACCTGCATTGCAGCTTCGTCAAACGCTATGGTTGCTTTTGAGTCAGTTCCGTCTGTGTAAAAAACTCTGCTGACCGCTTACGGGGTTCATCAACTGTGCCTGTAGCTGCCAAACCGAATTCTTCAGCGAAAATCTCTAGCTCCTCTTTGCGTAGCAAGTACACGGAGCCTGTTTTCCCGATCCTGTGCCTTTTTTTTGGTTAATGGCGAATACAATGTGTGTGTATTGTAGTTGGTGCTAACTCTGCGCTATTCTACGTGATTGCGTAGATAAACGTAGCTCTCTGATACTCTGTATGGTCTCGCGTAACTTTTTTTTTTTTAAATTCCAAATTTATTTACAATCTGTTTTTCCAACAATAAGTAAAATTTTTTGTATAATTTAGTTATACTATATATTGTGGCCACTGCCAGAGCAAATATTGTTTAATCAAGAAAATGTATTATTTATTTATACCTACATACATATTAATATACATGAAAAACAAAACATCAAAAGACAATATTAAAACCTATGTGGAAGATCGGTGGGTGCGCCAGGTTTAGTCTTCATTGTGGGCAATTTTCCATTCCCGATAGTTGTCGCATATGAGGATTTTCATTGGTCCTTAGATGCTCCGTGTATTTTTTGGTACATTTTTTCCTCCACCGTGTCAAGTTATTGTGAATGTCTGCATTCGTCACGTACCAGAATTTTTGATTGTGCTCTTTGGATCAGTTATATTTTGGTTTTGCTCGCAGTCCCCCAGATTTCTATCCCGTATTTCGATATTGGTATGATTATCGTCCTAAATAATTTTTACTTATTATGTAATGATAATTTGGAACTTTTTCCTTGTAGCCAACTTAATTGTCTGAATTTGTTTCTTATTTCGTTTGGTTTATTTTTTATGTGTTGTCTCCAAGTAAGTTTGGCGTCGATTATTATGCCAAGGTATTTTGAGTTGGGTTGAATTTTAAGTATTGCGTATTTAATTGCTAGAGGATGTTTCTCAGATTTCCGCTTAGTATATACAACTTGAAAAGATTTCTCTTTGTTTATTTCTATACCCCATTTTTTTAACCAGAGGACTCTATTTTTTATTATTCTTTGCAGCGTATCTGACACGATTTTTTCGTCGTGGTTTTAGGCTAGGAGTACAGAATCATTCGCAAATATTGCTATTATGTTTCGTCGTGTTGTGGGGGTTGGAATATCGGCGGTATATATTAAATATAGAAGTGGTCCTAGTACACTACCTTGAGGCATTCCCGCTGTCATTTGTAATATATCTGAGCATTCATCGTCGTATTTTATGTAAAAGTGACTTATTCAGAAAGATTTTTAATAAGTAATAATAGTTTAAAGTAGTAATAATAGTAATAAGTAAATATAGTTTACTTTATTTACAAGTCCTTTGTGCCAACATTTTATCTACAGCTCTCTGGGCTTGTTGCACGGTTGAATGATGCCTTCGAACTGGTGGCTTGGAATAACTTTATGTTGTATTAAAATATGTTCAATTCTATCGCACAGTTTTTTCTCAAATAGTTTTGAAAGAATTGGCAAGAGGCTGAAGGGTCGATTAGAGCTGGTTATTGTTGCGTCTTTATTTGGTTTCGGGATTGCTATTATTTGAGCTATCTTCCACAAGACTGGAAAATTGTTTAGTCTATATATGGCATTCAATATATTTCTAATATATATGATTATAGAGTCAGGTAGTTATTTTAATATTTTCCCGTTGATTAGGTCGTATCCAGGTGTCTTTTTGTTTTTGCTATTGTCGTCATTTTTGTTTTGTTGTAGTGGACATTGGGTAGGTTGTACAATTGAATATATTGAGTATCCATGTCGTTACTGAAAATGTTAGCGAAGTGTTTTGAGAGAGTAGTTTCTTTCTGACTGTTCATTTTGCCCAGGTATTTTTTATGCTTTTATGGGTGGTTTATGTTTTATTGCACTGTTTTGTTTTTTTATTAGCCTTCCAAAGCCAATAATTTGTAGCGGCCGTTGTCCATAAATTGTTTAGATAATTTTCTAGTTTGCAATCCTCATATTGTTTTATCGTTGCCTTCAGTTCTTTTGCGGCTTTATTGAATTTAACTTTGTCTTCAGGGTGTCTAGTAATTTGCCATTTTTTCCTGAGTTTTCTTTCCTGTCCTATTTTATACGTAATGTGAGCTGGAACAATTGTAATCTGTGATGGGGTTAGAATTGGATTTGAGTGAATTGCTGCTTTGACGATATTGTCATTTAAGTATGCAATTCCTGTGTCAATTTCTTAAATTGGGGAAATTTGTTCCAGTGTATTTTGTAATTATATATAAGCCTCTAGATTGTTTTGTACCCGGCTTGCTTTGAAAGGTGAATAGGATTGCAGAATGGTCTGATGACAAATCTAAACATGTTTTTATGGCTAAGTGTTCGTGCAATATGTTTTTTGTAACGCAGAAGTTAATTAAGTCAGGTAATTTTTTGATGTTTGCTGGCCAGTAAGTTAGCTCACCCGTACTAATAAAGCGACTATTATTTTCTTTTATGACGTCTAGTAGTTGGCGGACTTTCCCGTTTGTCAGTCTAGAGCCACATGTGGAATTTTTTGCATTATAGTCTCCTCCAGCTATGTAACGGCTTCCTAATGATTTGAAATAGTCCATGTATTGAGCCTTTGTATTATTATGTTTCGGTGGACAGTACACAGCTGACATGGTAATTGATCCTCTCAAGTCACTTATCTCTATAGAGGTAGCTTGTGATGTGTTTTGTTCATAGTAAGTCAAACATAGTAAACATTAACAAAACAGCTAATTCCACCAGCAACACTAACAATCAGAATCTTGAATATATTTGAATCAGCCCTATAAAATGTTTGACTCAGTTTATGACTTGAAACGAACTTACTTTCGCTGGAGTATACTTAGCGGTATCCAGGGTTCGTAAACAGAAATTTATTCTAATGCAGTGTGAATTTTCAATTTTAACAGTTTTATTTAAATTATATTTTACGTAAATATTTAACATTAAGTTTCCTATAGTAATTAATAATCCTAGTATAGGTAGCTAACGTAGTGCCTAGCCGTGTCAATATGTCCCAGTGGAGTCAGTAAAAACCTTCAACCACTGGCTCTGTCTGCGTAAGTTAATGCCCCAGTGGAGTCGGTAAAAACCTTAAACCACTGGTCTGTCACTGTACTTTAGTGTTCTAGTAGAGTCGGTAAACACCTTAAACCACTGGCTCTGTCTGCGTTAGTTTTTTTCTAAGTGTTCGCTGTTGGAGTCAATAAAAGAAGGCTCTTGGCTGATGTAGGTTTCGCTGGCGTTTATCTGGAGATTGGGTCTTAGCTGGTGGTGCCTCGAGAGTATCGGTGTGAAGAAGAGACTCATTCCTGTGCCGCTGGCGTTTTTATAGGCCCAAGCTGCCACATCGTCCAGTACATATGTTGATTTCTTCTGTTGAATAATTATGTTGCGGTGGTGGCTATTGGAGTCAAGTTTCTTCCTTCTTCCTTGTCGTCGCCTCTGTTGTTGTTGGTGCAATTGATTACACGCTGGTTGTCCCTTGACCTGTCTATAAGTCCATGTGGTATGTCTCGGTTGTTTCGTACTGGTGATGAGCTTGTAGAATGTTTGGGAAATACCCTGATTGTCCTGATGGTATGTCGCCTTAACTGTGCGACCTTCTTGCGTTTGGGTCCGCCCGCATTCTTCTCCCAAAGCCCATGTGTGGATTCTTGTGAAGTCCTTCTCTGTATGCTTTTGTGGGATTCATTGTGGGCTTTCGCGCTGCATAGTCCGTGGCAGGTGAATTCGTTCGTGTGAGACTTATTTGTTCCGGGTGTTCTGTATTTGCGAAAGCGTTGATTTTCTGTATATTCTCTGTTATGTCTCTGTTCCTTATACTTTCTTTCGTTGGCGTGCCTCTTGGAGGGCGTTGCATTCATATGTGGGACATTCTCAACGCGAATTGTAGTGCACGTTGGAATTGCTCGGGAATGCACGCAACTGTTATGATGTCCCAATGTTACCTCCTGATCGCCACACCTCAGTGTCAATGAAGTCTAGCCCCAGGAGTAGATCATCAACAGTGTCAGGAATTATAAATAACTCTAGCTGGCTTGCCTGCTCTCCAAGCCTTACAGTCGTCACCATTGTCTTATCTGACTCTCCCACCACTTCCGTCTGCCATACGCGCTTTGATATCGGATTTTTCCAATTTAGCGGTAGAAGTGCGTAACTTGTGGGCTAACTTTCCGCTCATAAAACTGTGTGTTGCACCTGTGTCCAGTGTCGCGGTGACGATTTCTTTGCCAATAGAAACTCCAGCGCAGATTCGTTGTTCGTCACAGTGCAATGAGTTTTTCGATGGTGCGGTCTGCTGTTTCTGTTTTGAATCATGCTGCGTTTCTGAGGGTACTTCTCGATTGGTTGGTGCTCTTTGTTTGCAGCACTTCTGTGCGCCGCTGTGTGGGTGGTGCTATTGTTAGTTCGTCTTCTCCCCGTATGCACTCCAAATCCTCGGCCATCTCTATCAGCTCCTGTAGCGATCCGAAATCTCTACGGCGCACTGGTACTGTGGCAGGCTGTTCTAGAGGATTCGTTCCAGTTTCTGCTCCTCTGAATAGTCCATGTGTCGCATAAGAATCTGCAGTTCGAGTACATACTGCTTGAACGACTCTCAATGCCTCTGGTGATGCTGTCGGAGCTGGTCGTCGAGTTTCTCCATGAAACGGGCCGGTAAAAATAATTTAAGGTAGTCTCTACTATATGTACTACATTCTCGTCCCGCTCGATTGTTGTTTCTGAACCACATGACTGCACGTTCTCTTAAAAGTTCAGGCATAGTGCGCGGGAGGAAATCGTTGTTTATTCTGTACACTTCTGCTATGAACGCAGCCGGCCTTGGTGATGTACTTCTAACATACCTGCATTGCAGCTTCGTCAAACGCTATGGTTGCTTTTGAGTCAGTTCCGTCTGTGTAAAAAACTCTGCTGGCCGCTTACGGGGTTCATCCACTGTGCCTGTAGCTGCCAAACCGAATTCTTCAGCGAAAATCTCTAGCTCCTCTTTGCGTAGCAAGTACACGGAGCCTGTTTTCCCGATCCTGTGCCTTTTTTTTGGTTAATGGCGAATACAATGTGTGTGTATTGTAGTTGGTGCTAACTCTGCGCTATTCTACGTGATTGCGTAGATAAACGTAGCTCTCTGATACTCTGTATGGTCTCGCGTAACTTTTTTTTTTTTAAATTCCAAATTTATTTACAATCTGTTTTTCCAACAATAAGTAAAATTTTTTGTATAATTTAGTTATACTATATATTGTGGCCACTGCCAGAGCAAATATTGTTTAATCAAGAAAATGTATTATTTATTTATACCTACATACATATTAATATACATGAAAAACAAAACATCAAAAGACAATATTAAAACCTATGTGGAAGATCGGTGGGTGCGCCAGGTTTAGTCTTCATTGTGGGCAATTTTCCATTCCCGATAGTTGTCGCATATGAGGATTTTCATTGGTCCTTAGATGCTCCGTGTATTTTTTGGTACATTTTTTCCTCCACAGTGTCAAGTCATTGTGAATGTCTGCATTCGTCACGTACCAGAATTTTTGATTGTGCTCTTTGGATCAGTTATATTTTGGTTTTGCTCGCAGTCCCCCAGATTTCTATCCCGTATTTCGATATTGGTATGATTATCGTCCTAAATAATTTTTACTTATTATGTAATGATAATTTGGAACTTTTTCCTTGTAGCCAACTTAATTGTCTGAATTTGTTTCTTATTTCGTTTGGTTTATTTTTTATGTGTTGTCTCCAAGTAAGTTTGGCGTCGATTATTATGCCATGGTATTTTGAGTTGGGCTGAATGTTAAGTATTGCGTATTTAATTGCTAGAGGATGTTTCTCAGATTTCCGCTTAGTATATACAACTTGAAAAGATTTCTCTTTGTTTATTTCTATACCCAATTTTTTTAACCAGAGGACTCTATTTTTTATTATTCTTTGCAGCGTATCTGACACGATTTTTTCGTCGTGGTTTTAGGCTAGGATTACAGAATCATTCGCAAATATTGCTATTATGTTTCGTCGTGTTGTGGGGGTTGGAATATCGGCGGTATATATTAAATATAGAAGTGGTCCTAGTACACTACCTTGAGGCATTCCCGCTGTCATTTGTAATATATCTGAGCATTCATCGTCGTATTTTATGTAAAAGTGACTTATTCAGAAAGATTTTTAATAAGTAATAATAGTTTAAAGTAGTAATAATAGTAATAAGTAAATATAGTTTACTTTATTTACAAGTCCTTTGTGCCAACATTTTATCTACAGCTCTCTGGGCTTGTTGCACGGTTGAATGATGCCTTCGAACTGGTGGCTTGGAATAACTTTATGTTGTATTAAAATATGTTCAATTCTATCGCACAGTTTTTTCTCAAATAGCTTTGAAAGAATTGGCAAGAGGCTGAAGGGTCGATTAGAGCTGGTTCTTGTTGCGTCTTTATTTGGTTTCGGGATTGCTATTATTTGAGCTATCTTCCACAAGACTGGAAAATTGTTTAGTCTATATATGGCATTCAATATATTTCTAATATATATGATTATAGAGTCAGGTAGTTCTTTTAATATTTTCCCGTTGATTAGGTCGTATCCAGGTGTCTTTTTGTTTTTGCTATTGTCGTCATTTTTGTTTTGTTGTAGTGGACATTGGGTAGGTTGTACAATTGAATATATTGAGTGTCCATGTCGTTACTGAAAATGTTAGCGAAGTGTTTTGAGAGAGTAGTTTCTTTCTGACTGTTCATTTTGCCCAGGTATTTTTTATGCTTTTATGGGTGGTTTATGTTTTATTGCACTGTTTTGTTTTTTTATTAGCCTTCCAAAGCCAATAATTTGTAGCGGCCGTTGTCCATAAATTGTTTAGATAATTTTCTAGTTTGCAATCCTCATATTGTTTTATCGTTGCCTTCAGTTCTTTTGCGGCTTTATTGAATTTAACTTTGTCTTCAGGGTGTCTAGTAATTTGCCATTTTTTCCTGAGTTTTCTTTCCTGTCCTATTTTATACGTAATGTGAGCTGGAACAATTGTAATCTGTGATGGGGTTAGAATTGGATTTGAGTGAATTGCTGCTTTGACGATATTGTCATTTAAGTATGCAATTCCTGTGTCAATTTCTTAAATTGGGGAAATTTGTTCCAGTGTATTTTGTAATTATATATAAGCCTCTAGATTGTTTTGTACCCGGCTTGCTTTGAAAGGTGAATAGGATTGGAGAATGGTCTGATGACAAATCTAAACATGTTTTTATGGCTAAGTGTTCGTGCAATATGTTTTTTGTAACGCAGAAGTTAATTAAGTCAGGTAATTGTTTGATGTTTGCTGGCCAGTAAGTTAGCTCACCCGTACTAATAAAGCGACTATTATTTTCTTTTATGACGTCTAGTAGTTGGCGGACTTTCCCGTTTGTCAGTCTAGAGCCACATGTGGAATTTTTTGCATTATAGTCTCCTCCAGCTATGTAACGGCTTCCTAATGATTTAAAATAGTCCATGTATTGAGCCTTTGTATTATTATGTTTCGGTGGACAGTACACAGCTGACATGGTAATTGATCTTCTCAAGTCACTTATCTCTATAGAGGTAGCTTGTGATGTGTTTTGTTCATAGTAAGTCAAACATAGTAAACATTAACAAAACAGCTAATTCCACCAGCAACACTAACAATCAGAATCTTGAATATATTTGAATCAGCCCTATAAAATGTTTGACTCAGTTTATGACTTGAAACGAACTTACTTTCGCTGGAGTATACTTAGCGGTATCCAGGGTTCGTAAACAGAAATTTATTCTAATGCAGTGTGAATTTTCAATTTTAACAGTTTTATTTAAATTATATTTTACGTAAATATTTAACATTAAGTTTCCTATAGTAATTAATAATCCTAGTATAGGTAGCTAACGTAGTGCCTAGCCGTGTCAATATGTCCCAGTGGAGTCAGTAAAAACCTTCAACCACTGGCTCTGTCTGCGTAAGTTAATGCCCCAGTGGAGTCGGTAAAAACCTTAAACCACTGGTCTGTCACTGTACTTTAGTGTTCTAGTAGAGTCGGTAAACACCTTAAACCACTGGCTCTGTCTGCGTTAGTTTTTTTCTAAGTGTTCGCTGTTGGAGTCAATAAAAGAAGGCTCTTGGCTGATGTAGGTTTCGCTGGCGTTTATCTGGAGATTGGGTCTTAGCTGGTGGTGCCTCGAGAGTATCGGTGTGAAGAAGAGACTCATTCCTGGGCCGCTGGCGTTTTTATAGGCCCAAGCTGCCACATCGTCCAGTACATATGTTGATTTCTTCTGTTGAATAATTATGTTGCGGTGGTGGCTATTGGAGTCAAGTTTCTTCCTTCTTCCTTGTCGTCGCCTCTGTTGTTGTTGGTGCAATTGATTACACGCTGGTTGTCCCTTGACCTGTCTATAAGTCCATGTGGTATGTCTCGGTTGTTTCGTACTGGTGATGAGCTTGTAGAATGTTTGGGAAATACCCTGATTGTCCTGATGGTATGTCGCCTTAACTGTGCGACCTTCTTGCGTTTGGGTCCGCCCGCATTCTTCTCCCAAAGCCCATGTGTGGATTCTTGTGAAGTCCTTCTCTGTATGCTTTTGTGGGATTCATTGTGGGCTTTCGCGCTGCATAGTCCGTGGCAGGTGAATTCGTTCGTGTGAGACTTATTTGTTCCGGGTGTTCTGTATTTGCGAAAGCGTTGATTTTCTGTATATTCTCTGTTATGTCTCTGTTCCTTATACTTTCTTTCGTTGGCGTGCCTCTTGGAGGGCGTTGAATTCATATGTGGGACATTCTCAACGCGAATTGTAGTGCACGTTGGAATTGCTCGGGAATGCACGCAACTTTTATGATGTCCCAATGTTACCTCCTGATCGCCACACCTCAGTGTCAATGAAGTCTAGCCCCAGGAGTAGATCATCAACAGTGTCAGGAATTATAAATAACTCTAGCTGGCTTGCCTGCTCTCCAAGCCTTACAGTCGTCACCATTGTCTTATCTGACTCTCCCACCACTTCCGTCTGCCATACGCGCTTTGATATCGGATTTTTCCAATTTAGCGGTAGAAGTGCGTAACTTGTGGGCTAACTTTCCGCTCATAAAACTGTGTGTTGCACCTGTGTCCAGTGTCGCGGTGACGATTTCTTTGCCAATAGAAACTCCAGCGCAGATTCGTTGTTCGTCACAGTGCAATGAGTTTTTCGATGGTGAGGTCTGCTGTTTCTGTTTTGAGTCATGCTGCGACGGTACTTCTCGATTCGTTGGTGCTCTTTATTTGAAGCACTCAATCGTCCTCACACCCCTACGACCATACTCCCAACAGAACCGAATCTGTGTGTTATGACATAGGCGCGATATGTGACCATTTTTGTCAGAATGTCAGCGGGCTGTTCTGGGATCTATGGGTTCCACTCTACTCTCTACCGTCACCTGACGGTTCCTTACTTTTCATGGCGGACGTAGTTCTGTGCGCCGTTGTGTGTGTGACGCTGTTTGTAGTTCGTCTTCTCCCCGTATGCACTCCAAATCCTCGGCCATCTCTATCAGCTCCTGTATCGATCCGAAATCTCTACGGCGCACTGGTATTGTGGCAGGCTGTTCTAGAAGATTCGTTCCAGTTTCTGCTCCTCTGAATAGTCCATGTGTCGCATAAGAATGTGCAGTTCGAGTATATACTGCTTGACCGACTCTCGAGGCCCCTGGTGACGCTGTCGGATCTGGACGCCGAGTTTCTCCATGAAACGGGCCGGTAAAAAGAATTTAAGGAAGTCTCTCCTATATGTGCTCCATTCTCGTCACGATCGATTGTTGTTTCTGAACCACATGAGTGCATGCTCTTAAAAGTTCAGGCATAGTTCGCGGGACGAAACCTTTGTTTATACTGTACACTTCTCTTCCACTCGCTCTATAAAGGTCTACCTGCATTGCAGCTTCGTCAAATGCTATTGTTGCTCCTGAGTCAGTTCCGTTTGTGTGAAAAACTGCTGTGCCTGTAGCTGCCAAACCGAATTCTTCAGCGAAAACCACTAGTACACGCAGCCTGTTTTCCCCATCCTGTGCCTTACTTGGTTAATTGCGAATACAATGTGTGTGTATTGTAGTTGGTGCTAACTCGGCGCTATTCTACGTGATTGTGTAGATAAACGTAGCTCTCTGATACTCTGTATGGTCTCGCATAACTTGATGCGATGAATTTCCTTGTTTTTAAAGTCTGATGCGTTGAATTCCTTTGTGTTCAAGTCCGATGTGTAGAATTTCTGTGTTTTTATGATCTTTGGTCCGGCGCCACTGTAAGGAACTTACTTTCGTTGGGGTATACTTAACAACGGTGTCCAGGGTTCGTAAACAGAAATTTATTCTAATGCAGTGTGAATTTTCAATTTTAATAGTTTTATTTAAATTATATTTCACTTAAATATCTAACATTAAGTTTCCTATAGTAATTAATAATCCTAGTATAGGTAGCTATAACGTAGATTCGAGCCGTGTCAATATGTCCCAGTGGAGTCGGTAAAAACCTTAAACCACTGGCTCTGTCTGTGTTCGCTGTTGGAGTCAACAAGAGTGGGCTCTTGACTTATGTAGGTTTCGCTGACGGCTGTCTGCAAATAGAGTCTTCGCTAGTGTTGCCTCGAGAGTGTCGGTGTGAAGACTCACTCCTGGGCCGCTGGCGTTTTTATAGGCCCAAGCTCCACATATGGCCCACATCGTCCAGTACATACTATTGTTGTAGGACACACCGTATAGAAGTTAGGGCAATTTGAAGTTTTATCAGTGTTTTATTTTGGGACTCAAGAGTAGCATAGCTATGAGCGATAGCTTAAATTGACAAGAGGCTCGAGTACTTTATTGTCACAAAATTTCAAGGTTTTTTGACGCTCCAGTAAAAAATTACAAGCATTTGAATGTTGCAAACTTTGATAGGTGTAGGACGCACCGCATAGAAGTTAGGGCCATTTGAAGTTTTATCAGTGTTTGATTTGGGACTCAAGGGTAGCATAGCTAGACTAGAATACATCATAAATTAGAAATAAAAAACTTTTTCTCTCTAATAATATTGACGTAATGCTTGTGTCCCAAACTGATTTTACAAATAATTTTAATTTTCAAAATTGCATGTGTAGATTAAGCCGGATTGGAAGGTGCACGGTGGTATTGGGATATTAATTAGAGAACGGATTGACACGGTCCCCAAGCTTTCAATTACTGAACTCCACTTTATTCATTTTTTTAAAATACTTGAACAGAATCTGTGAGCTGTAGGAAAATTCCGTAAAAACCTTTTCGGATTGCCCGATGATTAATCCCAAAGGAAAACAAGTATTTGCTGCGCTTATGAATCGTCGGTATAAACTTGATTTCTTATATATCTTATTGGTTATGATATAATAAATATTATAAATCGATATATGGTTTTTGCGGAACCACACTTAGACTTATCTTGATATATTTCAGCTCAGTTGCCGAAACTATGTAAGTAGTCATCTAAATATAGCTCCAGAATTAAAATGCGTAAGCAATATCGAAGCATCCCTTATACAAATTCGGCTCTTGTCCGGAGCTAGACATGCAACTCCTCAAAAAAAAGGGACTCAAAAACTATATCTAAAATTGTATTTTTTGCCAAGAAAAATGTCTAAGACACGAATAGCAAAAACCCAGATTGTCTATGACCAAACACAACTACTTTATTAATTAAATGAAGATTTACACAAAGGAGTGGGAAAATATTAAAGACAAGTCTAACCATTCTAAAAAAACATAAAAATTCAAAAGAAGTCTGAGCTATCAGTTAAAGAGAAATGGAAGCTGGGCGAATAGTGACAAAGAGAAAGCTTTAACGCTTGCTTAGGAAAAAGTGTTTCAATTTAATCATTTGACCAAGAATTTCGGAATTTCACCTCTGGTCTCGCAAGATTCAATAAATCTAATTCAACTGAAGACAACGGAAATTAAGGAGGTTGTAACAACTTTAAATCAACAGGAAAAAATTACCTGGCCACGCGCTAAATCCTGCGAAAATTGTAGCCGAGTTACTTGCTTGATGCAATGTTCCTAATTGGATATATCCCTTTAGTAACACAAGGAATCATGATCGCAGATACCGTAAAGATAAAAATCAACCAGTCTATATCTAGAGAAAAGTACCCTATTATCCACCTCTTCATGCTGCCAAAGCCTCTCCTATTCTTCCTCCTGACAGAATATGTAGTTCGTATTTCTATGATGGCTATGGTCGCCATAAGATGGCTTTTTGGTTTTTACCACATGATTATTGCCTCCTTAGATCAACATTATTGATGTAAGTAGCAAATTTGCTACTATTTCGTTCGGTTTCTTTAGGAAGCAATTGGTTCTTTTGCATCCGACTATCGTTCCTTGTGCATACAATGCATATGGTCCTTGAAATATGCAGCAGCGCTTACAGCAAAGCGATGAGAATATCCAGGAGTGTTTACATCAGAGTGAAACACGACTTACTCAACTAGCGGAACAGAATTTACAGCATATGAAAGAAATGTCTGAGTTGGTAGACAGGAAAGTTTGTGAAATTGAGACAAGGGCATGAATCGTTCGAAAAATCTGTAGAACAAAAATTCATTGAGAACGAGCACAATAGAATAAATTTAAACAGCAAGTAGAACCAATGATGCACATACTAACTACAGCAAGGTTAATTGGCTATGCCTCAAACTGAAGCCTTCGACCTATGATGGAACCACGACATTTAGAGTCTTCAGAGCTCAGTTTGAGACTACCGCTAGCACAAATAGTTGGAGTACCCGCAAAAAAGTGGTTGCATTAAGCGAACGACGGCGATAAAGCGAACGACGATAACAAATACGTATATAGAGACAGTAGCTAGGGTCATAATATTAGAGATAGCAGCATTGGTTTGTCAGAACCCCCACTATAGTCCTGAGTTCTCCTCTACTGTGCCGAAGAAGTACGTTAGCCCCATTTTGGCTCAGTTTTGGCCACATGTATCTAGATGTTCGATAGTCGGTGGTAAAGTGCCACTGTTAATTCGTTAATCTTTTTACCGTGGTTTCGATCTTGTTTGTGAACTCCACGAGAGGTGAAACGCTGTCCACCTGTCTCTCTTCCATCAAATCTGATCCGAGTCTGGTACATTCGTCAGCTTATTCGTTGTCAGGGATACCCCGATGTCCAGGGACCCAGCATAGCTCCATCTTGTGAAGTTTGTTCGCAAATAGTAATTTACTGCAGTGTATTTTACAATATTAGCTTTTAGTGTTTTGGTCGCTGCTTGACTCTTTACACATATGATTATTGTCGAGGGAATAAGCTCACCATTTGTGCAGCTTGTCAATGGCATAGATTTCAGCTTGAAAGACGCAACACAAATTTGGTAGTCTAATGGACCATTCAATTGTTTGTCCGAGTAGACTTCTGCACCTGTATCCACGTATATCTTTAACCCGTCAACGAAAATGGGAAGGGTTGTACTGCTTCCCATTCCCGCCTTATTGGAAAATGAATGTGGGTTGAGTTAAAATCTATCTTGGGTGTTCAATAATCCGTCTCTTTACGACAGAGATTTCCGTCTATTTTCTCCAAAATAGAGGAGTGCCCTGAGAACTTACGTACCACCCCAGTAAAGCTTTGGCCTGCAAGTATCTGTGCCTTACGAAGCTTGTCTATTAACGACTTAGTGTTCGTGGCTTCCCACCACCCCAGTGCCCCGTACGATAGAATAGGTCTTACAACCAACGTGTACATCCAGTGCCCGAAATATGGTTTTACTAACCATTGTTTGCCAAAGGTTCTGTTTCATGTGTAAAAAGCGCTTATATCATTCCTAGACCTCGCCTCCACGTTTGTCTCCCATGAGATAAACAAAACTAGATCCGTCGTATCAGGATTAACACCAAGACCATTTCGTTTTGCCCATCCCTACAAATTACTAAGTGCAGAGTTTATCAGTTCACCGGGATTCCGGGAATAAATTTTTCTTTTATTAGGATACAAAGTCATCTGCATAAGCAACTACTTTTATCCTATCTCCTTCTAACCTGGTGAGAATTTCGTTAATAACAAGGTTCCACAGAATCGGTGATAAAACACCGCCTTGTGGAGTTCCTCTTGTAACTGCCTTTCTATTGGTTGAAAGACCCAGAGATGAGTTGATGATTCTATGTTCCAACATATTGTTGATCCACTGAACCATCTTCTTATCCGTCTTGTCATCAATACGCTCTAGTGCCGAACTTAGTGATTTAAGTTCCACATTGTTGAAGGTGCCTAATACATATTCTTTCACATCTAAACCTATTTCAACCACCACTAACCATTTCATACAGAGCAGTTGCAACTGATCTACTTATAAGATAGGCTTGTTTTGCTCCGCTAAAGTTTTGCTCATTGATTGTGTTTTTTATCGCAAGTAAAAGCATTCTGCATTGTTTGAGTGAACAGTATATAAGGATGGCCTAATACGTAGTTCGAATATAAAGTGATGTGTCCGTCAACTGCTTTACCTTGCTTCCGACGTTGAAATTTCTTCGCTAATGCATTCCATGTGTAGTATGTTGGCACTTCAGAGTAAAGTAGCGTATTTGCAAACATATAATTTTTCCACAATGAGAAACATGCAGTTAACGTTGTTGGCCATGGTGACTATGCTCTTGCATCCCCATTTCCTGTCGTGATGTACACACACTTTCTATTTTCAATCACACTGTATGATGTCGGTCATGGATTGGAAATGGTAAAATTCATTCATTACTACTAATGTAGCATCCCACTTGATATTGGTGGATTTCAGCGAAAGATGCCGTTGCATTTCCAATTCCAAAAACTGCCATATCTCTTCCTTTATTGACATATTTGCAAACTTTCGTCTGTTGGATAATTATGTTGCGGTGGTGGCTATTGGAGTCAAGTTTCTGCCTTCTTGTCGTCGCCTCTGTTGTTGTTGGTGCAATTGATTACACGCTGGTTGTCCCTTGACCTGTCTATAAGTCCATGTGGTATGTCTCGGTTGTTTCGCACTGGTGATGAGCTTGTTTAATGTTTGGGAAATACCCTGATTGTCCAGATGGTATGTCGCCTTAACTGTGCGACCTACTTGCGTTTGGGTCCGCCCGCATTCTTCTCCCGAAGCCCATGTGTGGGTTCTTGTGAAGTCCTTCTCTGTATGCTTTTATGGGATTCATTGTGGGTTTTAGCGCTGCATAGTCCGTGGCAGGTGAATTCGTTCGTGAGACTTATTTGTTCCTGGTGTTCTGTATTTGCGAAAGCGTTGATTTTCTGTATATTCTCTGTTATGTCTCTGTTCCTTATACTTTCTGTCGTTGGCGTGCTTCTTGGAGGGCGTTGCATTCATATGTGGGATATTCTCAACGCGAATTGTAGTGCACGTTGGAATTGCTCGGGAATGCACGCAACTGTTATGATGTCCCAATGTTACCTCCTGATCGCCACACCTCAGTGTCAATCCCAGACTTTTCATTAAGTCTAGCGGATAAGTAACTCTAGCTGGCATGCCTGCCCTCCAAGCCTTACAGTCGTCTCCAATGTCTATCTGACTCTCGTAGCACTTCCGTCTGCCATAAGTGCTTTGATATCGGATTTTTCCAATTTAGCGGTAGAAGTGCGTAACTTGTGTGCTAACGTTCTGCTCATAAAACTGTGTGTTGCACCTGTGTCCAGTGTCGCGGTGACGATTTCTTTGCCAATAGAAACTGCAGCGCAGATTCGTTGTTCGTCACAGTGCAATGAGTTTTTCGATGGTGAGGTCTGCTGTTTCTGTTTTGAGTCATGCTGCGACGGTACTTCTCGATTCGTTGGTGCTCTTTATTTGAAGCACTCAATCGTCCTCACACCCCTACGACCATACTCCCAACAGAACCGAATCTGTGTGTTATGACATAGGCGCGATATGTGACCATTTTTGTCAGAATGTCGGCGGGCTGTTCTGGGATATATGGGTTCCACTCTACTCTCTACCGTCACCTGACGGTTCCTTACTTCTCTTGGCGGACGTTGTTCTGTGCGCCGTTGTGTGGGTGACGCTGTTTTTAGTTCGTCTTCTCCCCGTATGCACTCCAAATCCTCGGCCATCTCTATCAGCTCCTGTATCGATCCGAAATCTCTACGGCGCACTGGTATTGTGGCAGGCTGTTCTAGAAGATTCGTTCCAGTTTCTGCTCCTCTGAATAGTCCATGTGTCGCATAAGAATGTGCAGTTCGAGTACATATTGCTTGACCGACTCTCGAGGCCAGTGGTGACGCTGTCGGATCTGGACGCCGAGTTTCTCCATGAAACGGGCCAGTAAAAAGAATTTAAGGAAGTTTCTCCTATATGTGCTCCATTCTCGTCACGATCGATTGTTGTTTCTGAACCACATGAGTGCACGCTCTTAAAAGTTCAGGCATAGTTCGCGGGACGAAACCTTTGTTTATACCGTACACTTCTGTCAGCTCTTCAACTCGCTCTATAAAGGTCTACCTGCATTGCAGCTTCGTCAAATTCTGTTGTTGCTCCTGAGTCAGTTCCGTTTGTGTGAAAAACTGCTGGCCGCTTACGGAGTTCATCCACTGTGCCTGTAGCTGCCAAACCGAATTCTTCAGCGAAAATCACTAGTACACGCAGCCTGTTTTCCCCATCCTGTGCCTTACTTGGTTAATTGCGAATACAATGTGTGTGTATTGTAGTTGGTGCTAACTCGGCGCTATTCTACGTGATTGTGTAGATAAACGTAGCTCTCTGATACTCTGTATGGTCTCGCATAACTTGATGCGATGAATTTCCTTGTTTTTAAAGTCTGATGCGATGAATTCCTTTGTGTTCAAGTCCGATGTGTAGAATTTCTGTGTTTTTATGATCTTTGGTAAGGCGCCACTGTAAGGAACTTACTTTCGTTGGGGTATACTTAACAACGGTGTCCAGGGTTCGTAAACAGAAATTTATTCTAATGCAGTGTGAATTTTCAATTTTAATAGTTTTATTTAAATTATATTTCACTTAAATATCTAACATTAAGTTTCTTATAGTAATTAATAATCCTAGTATAGGTAGCTAACGTAGATCCGATCCGTGTCAATATGTCCCAGTGGAGTCGGTAAAAACCTTAAACCACTGGCTCTGTCTGTGTTCGCTGTTGGAGTCAACAAGAGTGGGCTCTTGACTTATGTAGGTTTCGCTGACGTCTGTCTGCAAATAGAGTCTTCGCTGGTGTTGCCTCGAGAGTGTCGGTGTGAAGACTCACTCCTGGGCCGCTGGCGTTTTTATAGGCCCAAGCTCCACATATGGCCCACATCGTCCAGTACATACTATTGTTGTAGGTATGGCCAATTCTCTCTGTTGCTAAGGCCACTGTTCATTGCCGTTGTTCCTGCATTGTTGTTATTGGTTATATTTGTCCATGTGTCACCTTCAATACTTTGTTGTGGTTTTTCCTGTTGTTGTTGTGGTAACACTTGTCCTTGGGCGACCTTCACTGTTGTGTTGTTGTCGTCTTGCAATTGTTGTTGTGAGTCTAGCAAATATTTAAATTTGCTCTCGCGTTAGAGCATTGATTTTCAATTCTCTTCTTTGTGTCATGTACTTACGGCCGGTTGACCTGTACATCTCTGCAGTGGCTGCTTTGGGTATTGTCTTCGATCACTGTATTGTTGTTTTTGCTGCTCGTATCGTCTATTCGTAATTTTGTTGTTAGTGCAGTAGATCGGCTACCTTACCTCCAGTATTTACCGAGCATTGACAATCGTGTAATCATCGTGTGTGTGAAGTTTTGTTGTAAATCTGGAGTCGTTGCATTTTGACTTCTTCTGTGGGTTGTACTTGTTGGTACGATTTCCTCTCGCTGTATTTGATTTAGTTATTACAATTATTTGGCTTAGCTAATCATTGCAATCTGTATGACAGTTTATTCGTGTAGGTTTTCTGCGCTACCGATGTTGTTTGTGATTGTGGTTGCAATTAACATGGGGGCGTTTACCTTTCTTGATATTGTTAAACTGTGGGATGTTGGGGATGATCTCAAGCTGTGTTGTGTTGTTGATAGATCTCTGTGCACAATTACATGTAGCCAATTGCTTATTCATTGTCGTTAATATGGAAGCGTAAATAAGTGATAATTTACGTTCTGACAGACTAGAATACATCATAAATTAGAAATAAAAAACAACAAGCATTTGATTGTTGCAAACTTTGATAGGTGTAGGACGCACCGTATAGAAGTTAGGGCCATTTGAAGTTTTATCAGTGTTTTATTTTGGGACTCAAGAGTAGCATAGCTATGAGCGATAGCTTAAATTGACAAGAGGCTCGAGTACTTTATTGTCACAAAATTTCAAGGTTTTTTGACGCTCCAGTAAAAAGTTACAAGCATTTGAATGTTGCAAACTTTGATAGGTGTAGGACGCACCGCATAGAAGTTAGGGCCATTTGAAGTTTTAGCAGTGTTTGATTTGGGACTCAAGGGTAGCATAGCTAGACTAGAATACATCATAAATTAGAAATAAAAAACTTTTTCTCTCTAATAATATTGACGTAATGCTTGTGTCCCAAACTGATTTTACAAATAATTTTAATTTTCAAAATTGCATGTGTAGATTAAGCCGGATTGGAAGGTGCACGGTGGTATTGGGATATTAATTAGAGAACGGATTGACACGGTCCCCAAGCTTTCAATTACTGAACTCCACTTTATTCATTTTTTTAAAATACTTGAACAGAATCTGTGAGCTGTAGGAAAATTCCGTAAAAACCTTTTCGGATTGCCCGATGATTAATCCCAAAGGAAAACAATTATTTGCTGCGCTTATGAATCGTCGGTATAAACTTGATTTCTTATATATCTTATTGGTTATGATATAATAAATATTATAAATCGATATATGGTTTTTGCGGAACCACACTTAGACTTATCTTGATATATTTCAGCTCAGTTGCCGAAACTATGTAAGTAGTCATCTAAATATAGCTCCAGAATTAAAATGCGTAAGCAATATCGAAGCATCCCTTATACAAATTCGGCTCTTGTCCGGAGCTAGACATGCAACTCCTCAAAAAAAAGGGACTCAAAAACTATATCTAAAATTGTATTTTTTGCCAAGAAAAATGTCTAAGACACGAATAGCAAAAACCCAGATTGTCTATGACCAAACACAACTACTTTATTAATTAAATGAAGATTTACACAAAGGAGTGGGAAAATATTAAAGACAAGTCTAACCATTCTAAAAAAACATAAAAATTCAAAAGAAGTCTGAGCTATCAGTTAAAGAGAAATGGAAGCTGGGCGAATAGTGACAAAGAGAAAGCTTTAACGCTTGCTTATCACTTAGGAAAAAGTGTTTCAATTTAATCATTTGACCAAGAATTTCGGAATTTGACCTCTGGTCTCGCAAGATTCAATAAATCTAATTCAACTGAAGACAACGGAAATTAAGGAGGTTGTAACAACTTTAAATCAACAGGAAAAAATTATCTGGCTACGCGCTAAATCCTGCGAAAATTGTTGCCGAGTTACTTGCTTGATGCAATGTTCCTAATTGGATATATCCCTTTAGTAACACAAGGAATCATGATCGCAGATACCGTAAAGATAAAAATCAACCAGTCTATATCTAGAGAAAAGTACCCTATTATCCACCTTTTCATGCTGCGAAAGCCTCTCCTATTCTTCCTCCTGACAGAATATGTAGTTCGGTATTTCTATGATGGCTATGGTCGCCATAAGATGGCTTTTTCATTTTTACCACATGATTATTGCCTCCTTAGATCAACATGCTTGATGTGGAGCAAATTTGCTACTATTTTGTTCGGTTTCTTTAGGAAGCAATTGGTTCTTTTGCCGACTATCGTTCCTTGTGCATACAATGCATATGGTCCTTTGCTTACAGCAAATCGATGAGAATATCCAGCAGTGTTTACATCAGAGTGAAACACGACTTACTCAACTAGCGGAAAAGAATTTACAGCATATGAAAGAAATGTCTGAGTTGGTAGACAAGAAAGTTTGTGAAATTGAGACAAGGGCAGGAATCGTTCGAAAAATCTGTAGAACAAAATTTCATTGAGAACGAGCACAATAGAATAAATTTAAACAGCAAGTAGAACCAATGATGCACATACTAACTACAGCAAGGTTAATTGGCTATGCCTCAAACTGAAGCCTTCGACCTATGATGGAACCACGACATTTAGAGTCTTCAGAGCTCAGTTTGAGACTACCGCTAGCACAAATAGTTGGAGTACCCGCAAAAAAGTGGTTGCATTAAGCGAACGACGGCGATAAAGCGAACGACGATAACAAATACGTATATAGAGATAGTAGCTAGGGTCATAATATTAGAGATAGCAGCATTGGTTTGTCAGAACCCCGACTATAGTCCTGAGTTCTCCTCTACTGTGCCGAAGAAGTAGGTTAGCCCCATTTTAGCTCAGTTTTGGCCACATGTATCTAGATGTTCGTTAGTCGGTGGTAAAGTGCCACTGTTAATTCGTTAATCTTTTTACCGTGGGTTCGATCTTGTTTGTGAACTCCACGAGTGGTGAAACGCTGTCCACCTGTCTCTCTTCCATCAAATCTGATCCGAGTCTGGTACATTCGTCAGCTTATTCGTTGTCAGGGATACCCCGATGTCCAGAGACCCAGCATAGCTCCATCTTGTGAAGTTTGATCGCAAATAGTAATTTTCTGCAGTGTATTTTACAATATTAGCTTTTAGTGTTTTGGTCGCTGCTTGACTGTTTACACATATGATTATTGTCGAGGGAATAAGCTCACCATTTATGCAGCTTGTCAATGGCATAGATTTCAGCCTGAAAGACGCAACACAAATTTGGTAGTCTAATGGACCATTCAATTGTTTGTCCGAGTAGACTTCTGCACCTGTATCCACGTATATCTTTAACCCGTCAACGAAAATGGTAGGGTAATTTCCCCTGAAGGATTGTCCTGCTTCCCATTCCCGCCTTATTGGAAAATTAATGTGGGTTGAGTTAAAATCTATCTTGGGTGTTCAAAAATCCGTCTCTTTACGACAGAGATTTCCGTCTATTTTCTCCAAAATAGCGGAGTGCCCTGAGAACTTACGTACCACCCCAGTAAAGCTTTGGCCTGCAAGTATCTGTGCCTTACGAAGCTTGTCTATTAACGACTTAGTGTTCGTGGCTTCCCACCACCCCAGTGCCCCGTACGATAGAATAGGTCTTACAACCAACGTGTACATCCAGTGCCCGAAATATGGTTTTACTAACCATTGTTTGCCAAAGGTTCTGTTTCATGTGTAAAAAGCGCTTATATCATTCCTAGACCTCGCCTCCACGTTTGTCTCCCATGAGATAAACAAAACTAGATCCGTCGTATCAGGATTAACACCAAGACCATTTCGTTTTGCCCATCCCTACAAATTACTAAGTGCAGAGTTTATCAGTTCACCGGGATTCCGGGAATAAATTTTTCTTTTATTAGGATACAAAGTCATCTGCATAAGCAACTACTTTTATCCTATCTCCTTCTAACCTGGTGAGAATTTCGTTAATAACAAGATTCTACAGAATCGGTGATAAAACACCGCCTTGTGGAGTTCCTCTTGTAACTGCCTTTCTATTGGTTGAAAGACCCAGAGATGAGTTGATGATTCTATGTTCCAACATATTGTTGATCCACTGAACCATCTTGTTATCCGTCTTGTCATCAATACGCTCTAGTGCCTAACTTATTGATTTAAGTTCCACATTGTTGAAGGTGCCTAATACATATTCTTTCACATCTAAACCTATTTCAACCACCACTAACCATTTCATACAGAGCAGTTGCAACTGATCTACTTATAAGATAGGCTTGTTTTGCTCCGCTAAAGTTTTACTCACTGATTGTGTTTTTTATCGCAAGTAAAAGCATTCTGCATTGTTTGAGTGAACAGTATATAAGGATGGCCTAATACGTAGTTCGAATATAAAGTGATGTGTCCGTCAACTGCTTTACCTTGCTTCCGACGTTGAAATTTCTTCGCTAATGCATTCCATGTGTAGTATGTTGGCACTTCAGAGTAAAGTAGCGTATTTGCAAACATATAATTTTTCCACAATGAGAAACATGCAGTTAACGTTGTTGGCCATGGTGACTATGCTCTTGCATCCCCATTTCCTGTCGTGAAGTACACACACTTTCTATTTTCAATCACACACTTTCTATTTTCAAGCAACTGTATGATGTCGGTCATGGATTGGAAACGGTAAAATTCATTCATTACTACTAATGTAGCATCCCACTTGATATTGGTGGATTTCAGCGAAAGATGCCGTTGCATTTCCAATTCCAAAAACTGCCATATCTCTTCCTTTATTGACATATTTGCAAACTTTCGTCTGTTGGATAATTATGTTGCGGTGGTGGCTATTGGAGTCAAGTTTCTTCCTTCTTGTCGTCGCCTCTGTTGTTGTTGGTGCAATTGATTACACGCTGGTTGTCCCTTGACCTGCCCATAAGTCCATGTGGTATGTCTCGGTTGTTTCGCACTGGCGCACTGGATGAGCTTGTGGAATGTTTGGGAAATACCCTGATTGTCCTGATGGTATGTCGCCTTAACTGTGCGACCTACTTGCGTTTGGGTCCGCCCGCATTCTTCTCCCGAAGCCCATGTGTGGGTTCTTGTGAAGTCCGTGGCAGGTGAATTCGTTCGTGAGACTTATTTGTTCCTGGTGTTCTGTATTTGCGAAAGCGTTGATTTTCTGTATATTCTCTGTTATGTCTCTGTTCCTTATACTTTCTGTCGTTGGCGTGCCTCTTGGAGGGCGTTGCATTCATATGTGGGATATTCTCAACGCGAATTGTAGTGCACGTTGGAATTGCTCGGGAATGCACGCAACTGTTATGATGTCCCAATGTTACCTCCTGATCGCCACACCTCAGTGTCAATCCCAGGCTTTTCATTAAGTCTAGCGGATAAGTAACTGTAGCTGGCATGCCTGCTCTCCAAGCCTTACAGTCGTCTCCAATGTCTATCTGACTCTCGTAGCACTTCCGTCTGCCATACGCGCTTTGATATCGGATTTTTCCAATTTAGCGGTAGAAGTGCGTAACTTGTGTGCTAACTTTCTGCTCATAAAACTGTGTGTTGCACCTGTGTCCAGTGTCGCGGTGACGATTTCTTTGCCAATAGAAACTGCAGCGCAGATTCGTTGTTCGTCACAGTGCAATGAGTTTTTCGATGAGGTCTGCTGTTTCTGTTTTGAGTCATGCTGCGACGGTTCTTCTCGATTCGTTGGTGCTCTTTATTTGAAGCACTCAATCGTCCTCACACCCCTACGACCATACTCCCAACAGAACCGAATCTGTGTGTTATGACATAGGCGCGATATGTGACCATTTTTGTCAGAATGTCAGCGGGCTGTTCTGGGATCTATGGGTTCCACTCTACTCTCTACCGTCACCTGACGGTTCCTTACTTCTCATGGCGGACGTTGTTCTGTGCGCCGTTGTGTGTGTGACGCTGTTTGTAGTTCGTCTTCTCCCCGTATGCACTCCAAATCCTCGGCCATCTCTATCAGCTCCTGTATCGGTCCGAAATCTCTACGGCGCACTGGTATTGTGGCGGGCTGTTCTAGAAGATTCGTTCCAGTTTCTGCTCCTCTGAATAGTCCATGTGTCGCATAAGAATGTGCAGTTCGAATACATACTGCTTGACCGACTCTCGATGCCACTGGTGACGCTGTCGGATCTGGACGCCGAGTTTCTCCATGAAACGGGCCGGTAAAAAGAATTTAAGGAAGTCTCTCCTATATTCGCTCCATTCTCGTCACGATCGATTGTTGTTTCTGAACCACATGAGTGCACGCTCCTAAAAGTTCAGGCATAGTTCGCGGGACGAAACCTTTGTTTATACCGTACACTTCTGTCAGCTCTTCAACTCGCTCTATAAAAGTCTACCTGCATTGCAGCTTCGTCAAATGCTATTGTTGCTCCTGAGTCAGTTCCGTTTGTGTGAAAAACTGCTGGCCGCTTACGGAGTTCATCCACTGTGCCTGTAGCTGCCAAACCGAATTCTTCAGCGAAAATCACTAGTACACACAGCCTGTTTTCCCCATCCTGTGCCTTACTTGGTTAATTGCGAATACAATGTGTGTGTATTGTAGTTGGTGCTAACTCGGCGCTATTCTACGTGATTGTGTAGATAAACGTAGCTCTCTGATACTCTGTATGGTCTCGCATAACTTGATGCGATGAATTTCCTTGTTTTTAAAGTCTGATGCGATGAATTCCTTTGTGTTCAAGTCCGATGTGTAGAATTTCTGTGTTTTTATGATCTTTGGTCCGGCGCCACTGTAAGGAACTTACTTTCGTTGGGGTATACTTAACAACGGTGTCCAGGGTTCGTAAACAGAAATTTATTCTAATGCAGTGTGAATTTTCAATTTTAATAGTTTTATTTAAATTATATTTCACTTAAATATCTAACATTAAGTTTCCTATAGTAATTAATAATCCTAGTATAGGTAGCTAACGTAGATCCGAGCCGTGTCAATATGTCCCAGTGGAGTCGGTAAAAACCTTAAACCACTGGCTCTGTCTGTGTTCGCTGTTGGAGTCAACAAGAGTGGGCTCTTGACTTATGTAGGTTTCGCTGAAGGCTGTCTGCAAATAGAGTCTTCGCTAGTGTTGCCTCGAGAGTGTCGGTGTGAAGACTCACTCCTGGGCCGCTGGCGTTTTTATAGGCCCAAGCTCCACATATGGCCCACATCGTCCAGTACATACTATTGTTGTAGGTATGGCCGATTCTCTCTGTTGCTAAGGCCACTGTTCATTTCCGTTGTTCCTGCATTGTTGTTATTGGTTCTATTTGTCCATGTGTCACCTTCAATACTTTGTTGTGGTTTTTCCTGTTGTTGTTGTGGTAACACTTGTCCTTGGGCGACCTTCACTGTTGTGTTGTTGTCGTCTTGCAATTGTTGTTGTGTCTAGAAAATATTTAAATTTGCTTTCGCGTTAGGGCATTGATTTTCAATTCTCTTCTTTGTGTCATGTACTTACGGCCGGTTGACCTGTACAACTCTGCAGTGGCTGCTTTGGGTATTGTCTTCGATCACTGTATTGTTGTTTTTGCTGCTCGTATCGTCTATTCGTAATTTTGTTGTTAGTGCAGTAGATCGGCTACCTTACCTCCAGTATTTACCGAGCATTGACAATCGTGTAATCATCGTGTGTGTGAAGTTTTGTTGTAAATCTGGAGTCGTTGCATTTTGACTTCTTCTGTGGGTTGTACTTGTTGGTACGCTTTCCTCTCGCTGTATTTGATTTAGTTATTACAATTATTTGGCTTAGCTAATCATTGCAATCTGTATGACAGTTTATTCGTGTAGGTTTTCTGCGCTACCGATGTTGTTTGTGATTGTGGTTGCAATTAACATGGGGGCGTTTACCTTTCTTGATATTGTTAAACTGTGGGATGTTGGGGATGATCTCAAGCTGTGTTGTGTTGTTGATAGATCTCTGTGCACAATTGCATGTAGCCAATTGCTTATTCATTGTCGTTAATATGGAAGCGTACATAAGTGATAATTTACGTTCTGACAGACTAGAATACATCATAAATTAGAAATAAAAAACAACAAGCATTTGATTGTTGCAAACTTTGATAGGTGTAGGACGCACCGTATAGAAGTTAGGGCCATTTGAAGTTTTATCAGTGTTTTATTTTGGGACTCAAGAGTAGCATAGCTATGAGCGATAGCTTAAATTGACAAGAGGCTCGAGTACTTTATTGTCAGAAAATTTCAAGGTTTTTTGACGCTCCAGTAAAAAGTTACAAGCATTTGAATGTTGCAAACTTTGATAGGTGTAGGACGCACCGCATAGAAGTTAGGGCCATTTGAAGTTTTAGCAGTGTTTGATTTGGGACTCAAGGGTAGCATAGCTAGACTAGAATACATCATAAATTAGAAATAAAAAACTTTTTCTCTCTAATAATATTGACGTAATGCTTGTGTCCCAAACTGATTTTACAAATAATTTTAATTTTCAAAATTGTATGTGTAGATTAAGCCGGATTGGAAGGTGCACGGTGGTATTGGGATATTAATTAGAGAACGGATTGACACGGTCCCCAAGCTTTCAATTACTGAACTCCACTTTATTCATTTTTTTAAAATACTTGAACAGAATCTGTGAGCTGTAGGAAAATTCAGTAAAAACCTTTTCGGATTGCCCGATGATTAATCCCAAAGGAAAACAATTATTTGCTGCGCTTATGAATCGTCGGTATAAACTTGATTTCTTATATATCTTATTGGTTATGATATAATAAATATTATAAATCGATATATGGTTTTTGCGGAACCACACTTAGACTTATCTTGATATATTTCAGCTCAGTTGCCGAAACTATGTAAGTAGTCATCTAAATATAGCTCCAGAATTAAAATGCGTAAGCAATATCGAAGCATCCCTTATACAAATTCGGCTCTTGTCCGGAGCTAGACATGCAACTCCTCAAAAAAAAGGGACTCAAAAACTATATCTAAAATTGTATTTTTTGCCAAGAAAAATGTCTAAGACACGAATAGCAAAAACCCAGATTGTCTATGACCAAACACAACTACTTTATTAATTAAATGAAGATTTACACAAAGGAGTGGGAAAATATTAAAGACAAGTCTAACCATTCTAAAAAAACATAAAAATTCAAAAGAAGTCTGAGCTATCAGTTAAAGAGAAATGGAAGCTGGGCGAATAGTGACAAAGAGAAAGCTTTAACGCTTGCTTATCACTTAGGAAAAAGTGTTTCAATTTAATCATTTGACCAAGAATTTCGGAATTTGACCTCTGGTCTCGCAAGATTCAATAAATCTAATTCAACTGAAGACAACGGAAATTAAGGAGGTTGTAACAACTTTAAATCAACAGGAAAAAATTACCTGGCTACGCGCTAAATCCTGCGAAAATTGTAGCCGAGTTACTTGCTTGATGCAATGTTCCTAATTGGATATATCCCTTTAGTAACACAAGGAATCATGATCGCAGATACCGTAAAGATAAAAATCAACCAGTCTATATCTAGAGAAAAGTACCCTATTATCCACCTCTTTTGCTTCCAAAGCCTCTCCTATTCTTCCTCCTGACAGAATATGTAGTTCGGTATTTCTATGATGGCTATGGTCGCCATAAGATGGCTTTTTCATTTTTACCACATGATTATTGCCTCCTTAGATCAACATTCTTGATGTGGAGCAAATTTGCTACTATTTTGTTCGGTTTATTTAGGAAGCAATTGGTTCTTTTGCCGACTGTCGTTCCTTGTGCATACAATGCATATGGTCCTTGAAATATGCAGCAGCGCTTACAGCATATCGATGAGAATATCCAGCAGTGTTTACATCAGAGTGAAACACGACTTACTCAACTAGCGGAAAAGAATTTACAGCATATGAAAGAAATGTCTGAGTTGGTAGACAAGAAAGTTTGTGAAATTGAGACAAGGGCAGGAATCGTTCGAAAAATCTGTAGAACAAAATTTCATTGAGAACGAGCACAATAGAATAAATTTAAACAGCAAGTAGAACCAATGATGCACATACTAACTACAGCAAGGTTATTTGGCTATGCCTAACACTGAAGCCTTCGAGCTATGATGGAACCACGACATTTAGTGTCTTCAGAGCTCAGTTTGAGACTACCGCTAGCACAAATAGTTGGAGTAACCGCAAAAAAGAGGCTGCATTAAGCGAACGACGGCGATAAAGCGAACGACGATAACAAATACGTATATAGAGATAGTAGCTAGGGTCATAATATTAGAGATAGCAGCATTGGTTTGTCAGAACCCCGACTATAGTCCTGAGTTCTCCTCTACTGTGCCGAAGAAGTACGTTAGCCCCATTTTGGCTCAGTTTTGGCCACATGTATCTAGATGTTCGATAGTCGGTGGTAAAGTGCCACTGTTAATTCGTTAATCTTTTTACCGTGGTTTCGATCTTGTTTGTGAACTCCACGAGTGGTGAAACGCTGTCCACCTGCCTCTCTTCCGTCAAATCCGATCCGAGTCTGGTACATTCGTCAGCTTCTTCATTGTCAGGGATACCCCGATGTCCAGGGACCCAGCATAGCTCCATCTTGTGAAGTTTGATCGCAAATAGTAATTTTCTGTAGTGTATTTTACAATATTAGCTTTCAGTGTTTTGGTCGCTCCTGGACTGTTTACACATATAATTATTGTCGAGGGAATAAGCTCACCATTTGTGCAGCTTGTCAATGGCATAGATTTCAGCCTGAAAGACGCAACACAAATTTGGTAGTCTAATGGACCATTCAATTTTTTGTCCGAGTAGACTTCTGCACCTGTATCCACGTGCATCTTTAACCCGTCAACGAAAATGGTAGGGTAATTTCCTCTGAAGGGTTGTCCTGCTTTCCATTCCCGCCTTATTGGAAAATTAATGTGGGTTGAGTTAAAATCTATCTTGGGTGTTCAAAAATCTGTCTCTTTACGACAGAGATTTCCGTCTATTTTCTCCAAAATAGAGGAGTGCCCTGAGAACTTACGTACCACCCCAGTAAAGCTTTGGCCTGCAAGTATCTGTGCCTTACGAAGCTTGTCTATTAACGATTTAGTGTTCGTGGCTTCCCACCACCCCAGTGCCCCGTACGATAGAATAGGTCTTACAACCAACGTGTATATCCAGTGCCCGAAATATGGTTTTACTAACCATTGTTTGCCAAAGGTTCTGTTTCATGTGTAAAAAGCGCTTATATCATTCCTAGACCTCGCCTCCACGTTTGTCTCCCATGAGATAAACAAAACTAGATCCGTCGTATCAGGATTAACACCAAGATCATTTCGTTTTGCCCATCCGTACAAATTACTAACTGCAGAGTTTATCAGTTCACCGGGATTCCGGGAATAAATTTTTCTTTTATCAGGATACAAAGTATTCTGCATAAGCAACTACTTTTATCCTATCTCCTTCTAACCTGGTGAGAATTTCGTTAATAACAAGATTCCACAGAATCGGTGATAAAACACCGCCTTGTGGAGTTCCTCTTGTAACTGCCTTTCTATTGGTTGAAAGACCCAGAGATGAGTTGATGATTCTATGTTCCAACATATTGTTGATCCACTGAACCATCTTGTTATCCGTCTTGTCATCAATACGCTCTAGTGCCTAACTTATTGATTTAAGTTCCACATTGTTGAAGGTGCCTAATACATATTCTTTCACATCTAAACCTATTTCAACCACCACTAACCATTTCATACAGAGCAGTTGCAACTGATCTACTTATAAGATAGGCTTGTTTTGCTCCGCTAAAGTTTTGCTCACTGATTGTGTTTTTTATCGCAAGTAAAAGCATTCTGCATTGTTTGAGTGAACAGTATATAAGGATGGCCTAATACGTAGTTCGAATATAAAGTGATGTGTCCGTCAACTGCTTTACCTTGCTTCCGACGTTGAAATTTCTTCGCTAATGCATTCCATGTGTAGTATGTTGGCACTTCAGAGTAAAGTAGCGTATTTGCAAACATATAATTTTTCCACAATGAGAAACATGCAGTTAACGTTGTTGGCCATGGTGACTATGCTCTTGCATCCCCATTTCCTGTCGTGAAGTACACACACTTTCTATTTTCAATCACACACTTTCTATTTTCAAGCAACTGTATGATGTCGGTCATGGATTGGAAATGGTAAAATTCATTCATTACTACTAATGTAGCATCCCACTTGATATTGGTGGATTTCAGCGAAAGATGCCGTTGCATTTCCAATTCCAAAAACTGCCATATCTCTTCCTTTATTGACATATTTGCAAACTTTCGTCTGTTGGATAATTATGTTGCGGTGGTGGCTATTGGAGTCAAGTTTCTTCCTTCTTGTCGTCGCCTCTGTTGTTGTTGGTGCAATTGATTACACGCTGGTTGTCCCTTGACCTGCCCATAAGTCCATGTGGTATGTCTCGGTTGTTTCGCACTGGCGCACTGGATGAGCTTGTGGAATGTTTGGGAAATACCCTGATTGTCCTGATGGTATGTCGCCTTAACTGTGCGACCTACTTGCGTTTGGGTCCGCCCGCATTCTTCTCCCGAAGCCCATGTGTGGGTTCTTGTGAAGTCCGTGGCAGGTGAATTCGTTCGTGAGACTTATTTGTTCCTGGTGTTCTGTATTTGCGAAAGCGTTGATTTTCTGTATATTCTCTGTTATGTCTCTGTTCCTTATACTTTCTGTCGTTGGCGTGCCTCTTGGAGGGCGTTGCATTCATATGTGGGATATTCTCAACGCGAATTGTAGTGCACGTTGGAATTGCTCGGGAATGCACGCAACTGTTATGATGTCCCAATGTTACCTCCTGATCGCCACACCTCAGTGTCAATCCCAGGCTTTTCATTAAGTCTAGCGGATAAGTAACTGTAGCTGGCATGCCTGCTCTCCAAGCCTTACAGTCGTCTCCAGTGTCTATCTGACTCTCGTAGCACTTCCGTCTGCCATACGCGCTTTGATATCGGATTTTTCCAATTTAGCGGTAGAAGTGCGTAACTTGTGTGCTAACTTTCTGCTCATAAAACTGTGTGTTGCACCTGTGTCCAGTGTCGCGGTGACGATTTCTTTGCCAATAGAAACTGCAGCGCAGATTCGTTGTTCGTCACAGTGCAATGAGTTTTTCGATGAGGTCTGCTGTTTCTGTTTTGAGTCATGCTGCGACGGTACTTCTCGATTCGTTGGTGCTCTTTATTTGAAGCACTCAATCGTCCTCACACCCTTACGACCATACTCCCAACAGAACCGAATCTGTGTGTTATGACATAGGCGCGATATGTGACCATTTTTGTCAGAATGTCAGCGGGCTGTTCTGGGATCTATGGGTTCCACTCTACTCTCTACCGTCACCTGACGGTTCCTTACTTCTCATGGCGGACGTTGTTCTGTGCGCCGTTGTGTGTGTGACGCTGTTTGTAGTTCGTCTTCTCCCCGTATGCACTCCAAATCCTCGGCCATCTCTATCAGCTCCTGTATCGATCCGAAATCTCTACGGCGCACTGGTATTGTGGCGGGCTGTTCTAGAAGATTCGTTCCAGTTTCTGCTCCTCTGAATAGTCCATGTGTCGCATAAGAATGTGCAGTTCGAATACATACTGCTTGACCGACTCTCGAGGCCACTGGTGACGCTGTCGGATCTGGACGCCGAGTTTCTCCATGAAACGGGCCGGTAAAAAGAATTTAAGGAAGTCTCTCCTATATGTGCTCCATTCTCGTCACGATCGATTGTTGTTTCTGAACCACATGAGTGCACGCTCCTAAAAGTTCAGGCATAGTTCGCGGGACGAAACCTTTGTTTATACCGTACACTTCTGTCAGCTCTTCAACTCGCTCTATAAATGTCTACCTGCATTGCAGCTTCGTCAAATGCTATTGTTGCTCCTGAGTCAGTTCCGTTTGTGTGAAAAACTGCTGGCCGCTTACGGAGTTCATCCACTGTGCCTGTAGCTGCCAAACCGAATTCTTCAGCGAAAATCACTAGTACACACAGCCTGTTTTCCCCATCCTGTGCCTTACTTGGTTAATTGCGAATACAATGTGTGTGTATTGTAGTTGGTGCTAACTCGGCGCTATTCTACGTGATTGTGTAGATAAACGTAGCTCTCTGATACTCTGTATGGTCTCGCATAACTTGATGCGATGAATTTCCTTGTTTTTAAAGTCTGATGCGATGAATTCCTTTGTGTTCAAGTCCGATGTGTAGAATTTCTATGTTTTTATGATCTTTGGTCCGGCGCCACTGTAAGGAACTTACTTTCGTTGGGGTATACTTAACAACGGTGTCCAGGGTTCGTGAACAGAAATTTATTCTAATGCAGTGTGAATTTTCAATTTTAATAGTTTTATTTAAATTATATTTCACTTAAATATCTAACATTAAGTTTCCTATAGTAATTAATAATCCTAGTATAGGTAGCTAACGTAGATCCGAGCCGTGTCAATATGTCCCAGTGGAGTCGGTAAAAACCTTAAACCACTGGCTCTGTCTGTGTTCGCTGTTGGAGTCAACAAGAGTGGGCTCTTGACTTATGTAGGTTTCGCTGACGGCTGTCTGCAAATAGAGTCTTCGCTAGTGTTGCCTCGAGAGTGTCGGTGTGAAGACTCACTCCTGGGCCGCTGGCGTTTTTATAGGCCCAAGCTCCACATATGGCCCACATCGTCCAGTACATACTATTGTTGTAGGTATGGCCGATTCTCTCTGTTGCTAAGGCCACTGTTCATTTCCGTTGTTCCTGCATTGTTGTTATTGGTTCTATTTGTCCATGTGTCACCTTCAATACTTTGTTGTGGTTTTTCCTGTTGTTGTTGTGGTAACACTTGTCCTTGGGCGACCTTCACTGTTGTGTTGTTGTCGTCTTGCAATTGTTGTTGTGAGTCTAGCAAATATTTAAATTTGCTTTCGCGTTAGGGCATTGATTTTCAATTCTCTTCTTTGTGTCATGTACTTACGGCCGGTTGACCTGTACAACTCTGCAGTGGCTGCTTTGGGTATTGTCTTCGATCACTGTATTGTTGTTTTTGCTGCTCGTATCGTCTATTCGTAATTTTGTTGTTAGTGCAGTAGATCGGCTACCTTACCTCCAGTATTTACCGAGCATTGACAATCGTGTAATCATCGTGTGTGTGAAGTTTTGTTGTAAATCTGGAGTCGTTGCATTTTGACTTCTTCTGTGGGTTGTACTTGTTGGTACGATTTCCTCTCGCTGTATTTGATTTAGTTATTACAATTATTTGGCTTAGCTAATCATTGCAATCTGTATGACAGTTTATTCGTGTAGGTTTTCTGCGCTACCGATGTTGTTTGTGATTGTGGTTGCAATTAACATGGGGGCGTTTACCTTTCTTGATATTGTTAAACTGTGGGATGTTGGGGATGATCTCAAGCTGTGTTGTGTTGTTGATAGATCTCTGTGCACAATTGCATGTAGCCAATTGCTTATTCATTGTCGTTAATATGGAAGCGTAAATAAGTGATAATTTACGTTCTGACAGACTAGAATACATAATAAATTAGAAATAAAAAACAACAAGCATTTGATTGTTGCAAACTTTGATAGGTGTAGGACGCACCGTATAGAAGTTAGGGCCATTTGAAGTTTTATCAGTGTTTTATTTTGGGACTCAAGAGTAGCATAGCTATGAGCGATAGCTTAAATTGACAAGAGGCTCGAGTACTTTATTGTCACAAAATTTCAAGGTTTTTTGACGCTCCAGTAAAAAGTTACAAGCATTTGAATGTTGCAAACTTTGATAGGTGTAGGACGCACCGCATAGAAGTTAGGGCCATTTGAAGTTTTAGCAGTGTTTGATTTGGGACTCAAGGGTAGCATAGCTAGACTAGAATACATCATAAATTAGAAATAAAAAACTTTTTCTCTCTAATAATATTGACGTAATGCTTGTGTCCCAAACTGATTTTACAAATAATTTTAATTTTCAAAATTGCATGTGTAGATTAAGCCGGATTGGAAGGTGCACGGTGGTATTGGGATATTAATTAGAGAACGGATTGACACGGTCCCCAAGCTTTCAATTACTGAACTCCACTTTATTCATTTTTTTAAAATACTTGAACAGAATCTGTGAGCTGTAGGAAAATTCAGTAAAAACCTTTTCGGATTGCCCGATGATTAATCCCAAAGGAAAACAATTATTTGCTGCGCTTATGAATCGTCGGTATAAACTTGATTTCTTATATATCTTATTGGTTATGATATAATAAATATTATAAATCGATATATGGTTTTTGCGGAACCACACTTAGACTTATCTTGATATATTTCAGCTCAGTTGCCGAAACTATGTAAGTAGTCATCTAAATATAGCTCCAGAATTAAAATGCGTAAGCAATATCGAAGCATCCCTTATACAAATTCGGCTCTTGTCCGGAGCTAGACATGCAACTCCTCAAAAAAAAGGGACTCAAAAACTATATCTAAAATTGTATTTTTTGCCAAGAAAAATGTCTAAGACACGAATAGCAAAAACCCAGATTGTCTATGACCAAACACAACTACTTTATTAATTAAATGAAGATTTACACAAAGGAGTGGGAAAATATTAAAGACAAGTCTAACCATTCTAAAAAAACATAAAAATTCAAAAGAAGTCTGAGCTATCAGTTAAAGAGAAATGGAAGCTGGGCGAATAGTGACAAAGAGAAAGCTTTAACGCTTGCTTATCACTTAGGAAAAAGTGTTTCAATTTAATCATTTGACCAAGAATTTCGGAATTTGACCTCTGGTCTCGCAAGATTCAATAAATCTAATTCAACTGAAGACAACGGAAATTAAGGAGGTTGTAACAACTTTAAATCAACAGGAAAAAATTATCTGGCTACGCGCTAAATCCTGCGAAAATTGTTGCCGAGTTACTTGCTTGATGCAATGTTCCTAATTGGATATATCCCTTTAGTAACACAAGGAATCATGATCGCAGATACCGTAAAGATAAAAATCAACCAGTCTATATCTAGAGAAAAGTACCCTATTATCCACCTCTTTTGCTTCCAAAGCCTCTCCTATTCTTCCTCCTGACAGAATATGTAGTTCGGTATTTCTATGATGGCTATGGTCGCCATAAGATGGCTTTTTCATTTTTACCACATGATTATTGCCTCCTTAGATCAACATGCTTGATGTGGAGCAAATTTGCTACTATTTTGTTCGGTTTCTTTAGGAAGCAATTGGTTCTTTTGCCGACTATCGTTCCTTGTGCATACAATGCATATGGTCCTTTGCTTACAGCAAATCGATGAGAATATCCAGCAGTGTTTACATCAGAGTGAAACACGTTTCAGCCTGAAAGACGCAACACAAATTTGGTAGTCTAATGGACCTTTCAATTTTTTGTCCGAGTAGACTTCTGCACCTGTATCCACGTGCATCTTTAACCCGTCAACGAAAATGGTAGGGTAATTTCCTCTGAAGGGTTGTCCTGCTTTCCATTCCCGCCTTATTGGAAAATTAATGTGGGTTGAGTTAAAATCTATCTTGGGTGTTCAAAAATCCGTCTCTTTACGACAGAGATTTCCGTCTATTTTCTCCAAAATAGAGGAGTGCCCTGAGAACTTACGTACCACCCCAGTAAAGCTTTGGCCTGCAAGTATCTGTGCCTTACGAAGCTTGTCTATTAACGACTTAGTGTTCGTGGCTTCCCACCACCCCAGTGCCCCGTACGATAGAATAGGTCTTACAACCAACGTGTACATCCAGTGCCCGAAATATGGTTTTACTAACCATTGTTTGCCAAAGGTTCTGTTTCATGTGTAAAAAGCGCTTATATCATTCCTAGACCTCGCCTCCACGTTTGTCTCCCATGAGATAAACAAAACTAGATCCGTCGTATCAGGATTAACACCAAGATCATTTCGTTTTGCCCATCCGTACAAATTACTAACTGCAGAGTTTATCAGTTCACCGGGATTCCGGGAATAAATTTTTCTTTTATCAGGATACAAAGTATTCTGCATAAGCAACTACTTTTATCCTATCTCCTTCTAACCTGGTGAGAATTTCGTTAATAACAAGATTCCACAGAATCGGTGATAAACCACCGCCTTGTGGAGTTCCTCTTGTAACTGCCTTTCTATTGGTTGAAAGACCCAGAGATGAGTTGATGATTCTATGTTCCAACATATTGTTGATCCACTGAACCATCTTGTTATCCGTCTTGTCATCAATACGCTCTAGTGCCTAACTTATTGATTTAAGTTCCACATAGTTGAAGGTGCCTAATACATATTCTTTCACATCTAAACCTATTTCAACCACCACTAACCATTTCATACAGAGCAGTTGCAACTGATCTACTTATAAGATAGGCTTGTTTTGCTCCGCTAAAGTTTTGCTCATTGATTGTGTTTTTTATCGCAAGTAAAAGCATTCTGCATTGTTTGAGTGAACAGTATATAAGGATGGCCTAATACGTAGTTCGAATATAAAGTGATGTGTCCGTCAACTGCTTTACCTTGCTTCCGACGTTGAAATTTCTTCGCTAATGCATTCCATGTGTAGTATGTTGGCACTTCAGAGTAAAGTAGCGTATTTGCAAACATATAATTTTTCCACAATGAGAAACATGCAGTTAACGTTGTTGGCCATGGTGACTATGCTCTTGCATCCCCATTTCCTGTCGTGATGTACACACACTTTCTATTTTCAATCACACTGTATGATGTCGGTCATGGATTGGAAATGGTAAAATTCATTCATTACTAAAAATGGCATATCTCTTCCTTTATTGACATATTTGCAAACTTTCGTCTGTTGGATAATTATGTTGCGGTGGTGGCTATTGGAGTCAAGTTTCTTCCTTCTTGTCGTCGCCTCTGTTGTTGTTGGTGCAATTGATTACACGCTGGTTGTCCCTTGACCTGTCTATAAGTCCATGTGGTATGTCTCGGTTGTTTCGCACTGGTGATGAGCTTGTTTAATGTTTGGGAAATACCCTGATTGTCCAGATGGTATGTCGCCTTAACTGTGCGACCTACTTGCGTTTGGGTCCGCCCGCATTCTTCTCCCGAAGCCCATGTGTGGGTTCTTGTGAAGTCCTTCTCTGTATGCTTTTATGGGATTCATTGTGAATTTTAGCGCTGCATAGTCCGTGGCAGGTGAATTCGTTCGTGAGACTTATTTGTTCCTGGTGTTCTGTATTTGCGAAAGCGTTGATTTTCTGTATATTCTCTGTTATGTCTCTGTTCCTTATACTTTCTGTCGTTGGCGTGCTTCTTGGAGGGCGTTGCATTCATATGTGGGATATTCTCAACGCGAATTGTAGTGCACGTTGGAATTGCTCGGGAATGCACGCAACTGTTATGATGTCCCAATGTTACCTCCTGATCGCCACACCTCAGTGTCAATCCCAGACTTTTCATTAAGTCTAGCGGATAAGTAACTCTAGCTGGCATGCCTGCCCTCCAAGCCTTACAGTCGTCTCCAATGTCTATCTGACTCTCGTAGCACTTCCGTCTGCCATAAGTGCTTTGATATCGGATTTTTTCAATTTAGCGGTAGAAGTGCGTAACTTGTGTGCTAACGTTCTGCTCATAAAACTGTGTGTTGCACCTGTGTCCAGTGTCGCGGTGACGATTTCTTTGCCAATAGAAACTGCAGCGCAGATTCGTTGTTCGTCACAGTGCAATGAGTTTTTCGATGGTGAGGTCTGCTGTTTCTGTTTTGAGTCATGCTGCGACGGTACTTCTCGATTCGTTGGTGCTCTTTATTTGAAGCACTCAATCGTCCTCACACCCCTACGACCATACTCCCAACAGAACCGAATCTGTGTGTTATGACATAGGCGCGATATGTGACCATTTTTGTCAGAATGTCGGCGGGCTGTTCTGGGATCTATGGGTTCCACTCTACTCTCTACCGTCACCTGACGGTTCCTTACTTCTCATGGCGGACGTTGTTCTGTGCGCCGTTGTGTGTGTGACGCTGTTTGTAGTTCGTCTTCTCCCCGTATGCACTCCAAATCCTCGGCCATCTCTATCAGCTCCTGTATCGATCCGAAATCTCTACGGCGCACTGGTATTGTGGCAGGCTGTTCTAGAAGATTCGTTCCAGTTTCTGCTCCTCTGAATAGTCCATGTGTCGCATAAGAATGTGCAGTTCGAATACATACTGCTTGACCGACTCTCGAGGCCACTGGTGACGCTGTCGGATCTGGACGCCGAGTCTCTCCATGAAACGGGCCGGTAAAAAGAATTTAAGGAAGTCTCTCCTATATGTGCTCCATTCTCGTCACGATCGATTGTTGTTTCTGAACCACATGAGTGCACGCTCTTAAAAGTTCAGGCATAGTTCGCGGGACGAAACCTTTGTTTATACCGTACACTTCTGTCAGCTCTTCAACTCGCTCTATAAAGGTCTACCTGCATTGCAGCTTCGTCAAATGCTATTGTTGCTCCTGAGTCAGTTCCGTTTGTGTGAAAAACTGCTGGCCGCTTACGGAGTTCATCCACTGTGCCTGTAGCTGCCAAACCGAATTCTTCAGCGAAAATCACTAGTACACGCAGCCTGTTTTCCCCATCCTGTGCCTTACTTGGTTAATTGCGAATACAATGTGTGTGTATTGTAGTTGGTGCTAACTCGGCGCTATTCTACGTGATTGTGTAGATAAACGTAGCTCTCTGATACTCTGTATGGTCTCGCATAACTTGATGCGATGAATTTCCTTGTTTTTAAAGTCTGATCCGTTGAATTCCTTTGTGTTCAAGTCCGATGTGCAGAATTTCTGTGTTTTTATGATCTTTGGTCCGGCGCCACTGTAAGGAACTTACTTTCGTTGGGGTATACTTAACAACGGTGTCCAGGGTTCGTAAACAGAAATTTATTCTAATGCAGTGTGAATTTTCAATTTTAATAGTTTTATTTAAATTATATTTCACTTAAATATCTAACATTAAGTTTCCTATAGTAATTAATAATCCTAGTATAGGTAGCTAACGTAGATCCGAGCCGTGTCAATATGTCCCAGTGGAGTCGGTAAAAACCTTAAACCACTGGCTCTGTCTGTGTTCGCTGTTGGAGTCAACAAGAGTGGGCTCTTGACTTATGTAGGTTTCGCTGACGTCTGTCTGCAAATAGAGTCTTCGCTGGTGTTGCCTCGAGAGTGTCGGTGTGAAGACTCACTCCTGGGCCGCTGGCGTTTTTATAGGCCCAAGCTCCACATATGGCCCACATCGTCCAGTACATACTATTGTTGTAGGTATGGCCAATTCTCTCTGTTGCTAAGGCCACTGTTCATTGCCGTTGTTCCTGCATTGTTGTTATTGGTTCTATTTGTCCATGTGTCACCTTCAATACTTTGTTTTGGTTTTTCCTGTTGTTGTTGTTGTTGTGGTAACACTTGTCCTTGGGCGACCTTCACTGTTGTGTTGTTGTCGTCTTGCAATTGTTGTTGTGAGTCTAGAAAATATTTAAATTTGCTTTCGCGTTAGGGCATTGATTTTCAATTCTCTTCTTTGTGTCATGTACTTACGGCCGGTGGACCTGTACATCTCTGCAGTGGCTGCTTTGGGTATTGTCTTCGATCACTGTATTGTTGTTTTTGCTGCTCGTATCGTCTATTCGTAATTTTGTTGTTAGTGCAGTAGATCGGCTACCTTACCTCCAGTATTTACCGAGCATTGACAATCGTGTAATCATCGTGTGTGTGAAGTTTTGTTGTAAATCTGGAGTCGTTGCATTTTGACTTCTTCTGTGGGTTGTACTTGTTGGTACGCTTTCCTCTCGCTGTATTTGATTTAGTTATTACAATTATTTGACTTAGCTAATCATTGCAATCTGTATGACAGTTTATTCGTGTAGGTTTTCTGCGCTACCGATGTTGTTTGTGATTGTGGTTGCAATTAACATGGGGGCGTTTACCTTTCTTGATATTGTTAAACTGTGGGATGTTGGGGATGATCTCAAGCTGTGTTGTGTTGTTGATAGATCTCTGTGCACAATTGCATGTAGCCAATTGCTTATTCATTGTCGTTAATATGGAAGCGTAAGTAAGTGATAATTTACGTTCTGACAGACTAGAATACATCATAAATTAGAAATAAAAAACAACAAGCATTTGATTGTTGCAAACTTTGATAGGTGTAGGACACACCGTATAGAAGTTAGGGCAATTTGAAGTTTTATCAGTGTTTTATTTTGGGACTCAAGAGTAGCATAGCTATGAGCGATAGCTTAAATTGACAAGAGGCTCGAGTACTTTATTGTCACAAAATTTCAAGGTTTTTTGACGCTCCAGTAAAAAATTACAAGCATTTGAATGTTGCAAACTTTGATAGGTGTAGGACGCACCGCATAGAAGTTAGGGCCATTTGAAGTTTTATCAGTGTTTGATTTGGGACTCAAGGGTAGCATAGCTAGACTAGAATACATCATAAATTAGAAATAAAAAACTTTTTCTCTCTAATAATATTGACGTAATGCTTGTGTCCCAAACTGATTTTACAAATAATTTTAATTTTCAAAATTGCATGTGTAGATTAAGCCGGATTGGAAGGTGCACGGTGGTATTGGGATATTAATTAGAGAACGGATTGACACGGTCCCCAAGCTTTCAATTACTGAACTCCACTTTATTCATTTTTTTAAAATACTTGAACAGAATCTGTGAGCTGTAGGAAAATTCCGTAAAAACCTTTTCGGATTGCCCGATGATTAATCCCAAAGGAAAACAATTATTTGCTGCGCTTATGAATCGTCGGTATAAACTTGATTTCTTATATATCTTATTGGTTATGATATAATAAATATTATAAATCGATATATGGTTTTTGCGGAACCACACTTAGACTTATCTTGATATATTTCAGCTCAGTTGCCGAAACTATGTAAGTAGTCATCTAAATATAGCTCCAGAATTAAAATGCGTAAGCAATATCGAAGCATCCCTTATACAAATTCGGCTCTTGTCCGGAGCTAGACATGCAACTCCTCAAAAAAAAGGGACTCAAAAACTATATCTAAAATTGTATTTTTTGCCAAGAAAAATGTGTAAGACACGAATAGCAAAAACCCAGATTGTCTATGACCAAACACAACTACTTTATTAATTAAATGAAGATTTACACAAAGGAGTGGGAAAATATTAAAGACAAGTCTAACCATTCTAAAAAAACATATAAATTCAAAAGAAGTCTGAGCTATCAGTTAAAGAGAAATGGAAGCTGGGCGAATAGTGACAAAGAGAAAGCTTTAACGCTTGCTTATCACTTAGGAAAAAGTGTTTCAATTTAATCATTTGACCAAGAATTTCGGAATTTGACCTCTGGTCTCGCAAGATTCAATAAATCTAATTCAACTGAAGACAACGGAAATTAAGGAGGTTGTAACAACTTTAAATCAACAGGAAAAAATTATCTGGCTACGCGCTAAATACTGCGAAAATTGTTGCCGAGTTACTTGCTTGATGCAATGTTCCTAATTGGATATATCCCTTTAGTAACACAAGGAATCATGATCGCAGATACCGTAAAGATAAAAATCAACCAGTCTATATCTAGAGAAAAGTACCCTATTATCCACCTCTTTTGCTTCCAAAGCCTCTCCTATTCTTCCTCCTGACAGAATATGTAGTTCGGTATTTCTATGATGGCTATGGTCGCCATAAGATGGCTTTTTCATTTTTACCACATGATTATTGCCTCCTTAGATCAACATTCTTGATGTGGAGCAAATTTGTGAAGCAATTGGTTCTTTTGCCGACTATCGTTCCTTGTGCATACAATGCATATGGTCCTTTGCTTACAGCAAATCGATGAGAATATCCAGCAGTGTTTACATCAGAGTGAAACACGACTTACTCAACTAGCGGAAAAGAATTTACAGCATATGAAAGAAATGTCTGAGTTGGTAGACAAGAAAGTTTGTGAAATTGAGACAAGGGCAGGAATCGTTCGAAAAATCTGTAGAACAAAATTTCATTGAGAACGAGCACAATAGAATAAATTTAAACAGCAAGTAGAACCAATGATGCACATACTAACTACAGCAAGGTTAATTGGCTATGCCTCAAACTGAAGCCTTCGACCTATGATGGAACCACGACATTTAGAGTCTTCAGAGCTCAGTTTGAGACTACCGCTAGCACAAATAGTTGGAGTACCCGCAAAAAAGTGGTTGCATTAAGCGAACGACGGCGATAAAGCGAACGACGATAACAAATACGTATATAGAGATAGTAGCTAGGGTCATAATATTAGAGATAGCAGCATTGGTTTGTCAGAACCCCGACTATAGTCCTGAGTTCTCCTCTACTGTGCCGAAGAAGTAGGTTAGCCCCATTTTAGCTCAGTTTTGGCCACATGTATCTAGATGTTCGATAGTCCGTGGTAAAGTGCCACTGTTAATTCGTTAATCTTTTTACCGTGGTTTCGATCTTGTTTGTGAACTCCACGAGTGGTGAAACGCTGTCCACCTGCCTCTCTTCCGTCAAATCCGATCCGAGTCTGGTATATTCGTCAGCTTCTTCGTTGTCAGGGATACCCCGATGTCCAGGGACCCAGCATAGCTCCATCTTGTGAAGTTTGATCGTAAATAGTAATTTTCTGCAGTGTATTTTACAATATTAGCTTTTAGTGTTTTGGTCGCTCCTTGACTGTTTACACATATAATTATTGTCGAGGGAATAAGCTCACCATTTGTGCAGCTTGTCAATGGCATAGATTTCAGCCTGAAAGACGCAACACAAATTTGGTAGTCTAATGGACCTTTCAATTTTTTGTCCGAGTAGACTTCTGCACCTGTATCCACGTGCATCTTTAACCCGTCAACGAAAATGGTAGGGTAATTTCCTCTGAAGGGTTGTCCTGCTTTCCATTCCCGCCTTATTGGAAAATTAATGTGGGTTGAGTTAAAATCTATCTTGGGTGTTCAAAAATCCGTCTCTTTACGACAGAGATTTCCGTCTATTTTCTCCAAAATAGAGGAGTGCCCTGAGAACTTACGTACCACCCCAGTAAAGCTTTGGCCTGCAAGTATCTGTGCCTTACGAAGCTTGTCTATTAACGACTTAGTGTTCGTGGCTTCCCACCACCCCAGTGCCCCGTACGATAGAATAGGTCTTACAACCAACGTGTACATCCAGTGCCCGAAATATGGTTTTACTAACCATTGTTTGCCAAAGGTTCTGTTTCATGTGTAAAAAGCGCTTATATCATTCCTAGACCTCGCCTCCACGTTTGTCTCCCATGAGATAAACAAAACTAGATCCGTCGTATCAGGATTAACACCAAGATCATTTCGTTTTGCCCATCCGTACAAATTACTAACTGCAGAGTTTATCAGTTCACCGGGATTCCGGGAATAAATTTTTCTTTTATCAGGATACTGTAAGAACCAAAATCTTCTGTGGGAAATTTTGGCCCACACTACAAATGACAGAGTCGCCACGAAACTATATACACACACACATCACGATAAAATACCCGAACCGAAGCAACTACATTAGAAATTTAACGAAAAAACTACAAGCATTGTAACCAATTAGCGCGGCCGTGGTAGGAGCGCAGATCAGTAGCAGCATATTAGACCAGTTGGAATAATAACTAGGATTACAACAAAAGCAACCTCACGCACAGCCAACGATCTTGCCAATCAGCGCTATGCTTGCAAAGAGCGAGGAAAAACACAGCGACGAGGAATACAACAAATACATGTCGGACAAGAGAAGGTGAGTGCACGAACTCAGCGGTGGAATTTGCCGAGTGCGCTCGCTCGGAAATCTTACACCAACAACACGAAGAAACGAGAGCGAAGCACAAGAGGGACAACGACAGAACCACCACCACGCCAACGGCCGGCAAGTACAAAGCACAAGAGGGAAATGCTGGTTGTCAGTTAAATTAAATATTTAACAACAACACGAAGAAACGAGAGCGAAGCACAAGAGGGAAATGCTGATTGTCAGTTAAATTAAATATTTAACAACAACAACACTATTGGATTCCGGACAGCGCTGCTGGCAGGCAACAATACTGCAGGCTAACCAGGGACCGTTGGAGTGAGGTGGCTGACCGCCAGAAGTTGAAGGTGGCCCAAGGGCAAAAGACGGCAACACCAACAAGCCTGACTGCAACAACAACAAGCCTGCCACAACAACAACAATCGACTACTGGCCAACGGAAGTAAAATCACACAACGGTGGCCTGCGAACAACAACATGTGTCAGCCGCTGCGACCTGGGACTATATAAACCACGTAGCCCAGGCAGTAGGTCTCTTCTTCGGACACCAGCATCCTGACTAGCAACAGCTCTACAAAGTACCATACGAACATAAAAAGCTTAGCAAGAACCTCTGGTTTTTAATCGTTTTCTTGCTAAGTCATACACAGACAGAGACTACAGGGATTCAGTGAGAGCCTCTGGTTTTTAATCGTTCTCCCACTGAATCACTGAGACACATACGCAACCGAGACTTAGGAAGCTTAGCAAGAACCTCTGGGTTTTAATCGTTTTCTTGCTAAGCCATACACAGACAGAGACTACAGGGATTCAGTGAGAGCCTCTGGTTTTTAATCGTTCTCCCACTGAATCACTGAGACACATACGCCACCGAGACTTAGGGACTTAGAGGGAACCTCTGGTTTTTAATCGTTTTCCCACTAAGTCATACGCCGTACAGAGACCATAGGAACTCAGTGAGAGCTTCTGGTTTTTAATCGTTCTCCCACTGAGTCACAGAGACACACACTTACCGGGACGTAGAGACGTAAAAACAAGTACACATTGAATAAGTTATTTATACACTAAGCAAGTTGATTTGTATAGAGTTAAGGAAGTAGTATTGTTTTGAGCAAGGACTAACAAGAGTCCATAATCAATACACTAAATAAATACGTTGAAATTAATTTAACACACAGGATTTTATATTTTTCTGTATACGACCCCTGGAGCCGCTGAGTTTTACCCCAGCTATAGAAAAGAGTCGTTACAGTGGCGCCCGAGCAGGGACTCTGAGTTAAAGAAAACTAAATCAGCGCGTCAGACTTTGAAAAAGAAAAAGACTAAATCGCAAGGAAGCTCAGCTCGTGAGAGAATTTACCAGGGCAAACAGAAAGCTACGTCTACGCAGTCACGCATAATACAGCCGAATAAGCGCCAGCTTATAATACACACACAGATTGTCTTCATCGTCACCTAAGACTTTCACAGGATGGTGAAAACAAGCTGGGTGTACTTGTTACGCAAGGATGAGCTGGTGATCTTTGCTGATGAATTCGGTGTAGAGGCTACAGGTACCGTGGATGAAGTCCGTAAACGTCTTTCCGACTTCTTCACTGAAACAGAGCTGACTCAGGATCAGAAATACCAATTGCAGAAGCTACAATCCAAGTACGTTAAGAGCACATCCCCAAGGCCGGCTGTGTCCATAGTTACCCGCGAAACGCTGGAAGTGGACAGGCCAGAGGCATACACAGGTACAACACTAACGGCAGAGAACCCAGGGGTACAGAGAACACTACAGCATCGCTCCGTGTCACCTGCAACAATGAATCAACAGCACAACGGGATTGTACAGTACGCCGTTGTGATTGACCAGGTGAGGAAGTGGTCCCTTAACTTTGACGGAGGGCGTGACCCGCTAGCGTTTATAGAGCGAGTCGAGGAATTGGCAGATGTGTACGAAATAAACAAAGATTTCCTTCCGCGTACTATGCCTGAACTCTTGAGAGAACGAGCACTCATGTGGTTCAGAAACAACAATCGAGCGTGGCGGGATTGGCGTACATATAGGAGAGACTTTCTAAAATTCTTCTTGCCAGCACGATACACGGAGAAACTCGAAGACCAGATCCGCCAGCGTCACCAGAGACCCAGAGAAGGGTTCAAGCAGTTTGTAGTTGAATTGCAGAATCTAATGCGGCACTTGGACTATTCCGAAGAACAGAAACTGGAGCGTATTTTCCAGAACAGCCTGCCAGAATACCAGCTATATGTGCGCCGCAGAGATTTCACATCGCTAGCAGAGCTGATAGAAATGGCTGCAGACTTGGAGAGCATACGGAGAGAAGGCGAACAACTACCAGCGCCACCCATACAACGGCGAAGAGAGCAAGGTCCACCACGAGAGGTGAGAAACTGTCAGGTGACGGTAGAGAGCAGAGAGACACCCATAGAACCAAGAACAGCCTGCTGGCGTTGTGGCCAAAATGGTCATATAGCACGCATATGTCGCAACGCACAGATCCTGTTCTGTTGGGAGTGTGGTCAAAGGGATGTGAGGACTATAGAGTGCTGCAAACTAAGAGCACCAACCGATCGAGAGCTACCGACGACAGAAACACAGCATGCCACAAAGAAGAGACAGCAGACTTCCCCATTGGAAAACTTATTGCACTGTGACGGACAACGAATCTGCGCCACCGTTTCGATTGGCACAGAAACTGTCACAGCAACACTGGACACAGGGGCAACTCACAGTTTTGTGAGCAGAGAGCTAGCACGAAAGCTACGCTCTTCCACCAGCAAATTTGGAAAATCCAATACCAGAGCACGTATGGCAGACGGAAGTGCTAGGAGAGTCAGTGGGACATTGACGGCAACTGTAAGGCTTGGAGAGCAGACATGCGAGCAAGAGCTACTTATCATGCCTGATTCCATTAATGAGCTACTCCTTGGACTAGACTTCATGGCAAGCCTAGGAATGACAGTGAAGTGTGGTGAACAGGAGATCACATTGGGACCTCAAAACAATTGCGTGCAACCCCGAGATATTGCAATGTGCACGACAATTCGTGTTGAGAATGCCACACAAATCCATTCAACGACTTCCAAGAGGCACGCCAGCGACAAAAATGCTCAGATAAAGAGACACAACAGAGAATACACAGAGAACCAACGAATTCGCAAACACACAACACCAAGAACAAAGATGACTCACACGAACGAATTCACCTGCCACGGACTATGCCCAGCGAAATCCCACAGCGAATCCCACAAAAGCATATATAGAAGGACCACACATGAATCAGCATATGGGCCTCGGAAAAAGGACGCAGGCGCAACCAAACGCGAGGAGCTGGCACAGCTAAGTCAAAATACAATCAGAGCAATCAGGGTATCTCCTAATCACTTCGCAAAGTCAGAACCAGTGCGAAACAACCAAAGCATACCACGTAGACAACGTGGCAGACCAAGGGACAACCACCGTGCAATCAAGTGCACCAAACACAGCAGAAGCGATGACAAGAGGAATAAACGTGACTTCAATAGCCACCAACCCAACAGCATTAAACAACAGAGGCAGTCAACAGAGAAACATACGACAAACACAGGCACCTTATTCACATTCCAAAACATAGAAGAGCTACAAGGACCAAAAGGAGGTGATCTGCCACAGAACTTGGTAGCTGAAGTTTTGCAAATAGCCAAAGGGGCTCAGCAAAAACGGACACGAGGGCGAATACGATTTAGGCGAGACGCATACAGAGTGACCCTCAACCGTGACGCTGTCATCATTTTTCATCGTCGGTAAAGTGGGGAGGGCGTGTAAGAACCAAAATCTTCTGTGGGAAATTTTGGCCCACACTACAAATGACAGAGTCGCCACGAAACTATATACACACACACATCACGATAAAATACCCGAACCGAAGCAACTACATTAGAAATTTAACGAAAAAACTACAAGCATTGTAACCAATTAGCGCGGCCGTGGTAGGAGCGCAGATCAGTAGCAGCATATTAGACCAGTTGGAATAATAACTAGGATTACAACAAAAGCAACCTCACGCACAGCCAACGATCTTGCCAATCAGCGCTATGCTTGCAAAGAGCGAGGAAAAACACAGCGACGAGGAATACAACAAATACATGTCGGACAAGAGAAGGTGAGTGCACGAACTCAGCGGTGGAATTTGCCGAGTGCGCTCGCTCGGAAATCTTACACCAACAACACGAAGAAACGAGAGCGAAGCACAAGAGGGACAACGACAGAACCACCACCACGCCAACGGCCGGCAAGTACAAAGCACAAGAGGGAAATGCTGGTTGTCAGTTAAATTAAATATTTAACAACAACACGAAGAAACGAGAGCGAAGCACAAGAGGGAAATGCTGATTGTCAGTTAAATTAAATATTTAACAACAACAACACTATTGGATTCCGGACAGCGCTGCTGGCAGGCAACAATACTGCAGGCTAACCAGGGACCGTTGGAGTGAGGTGGCTGACCGCCAGAAGTTGAAGGTGGCCCAAGGGCAAAAGACGGCAACACCAACAAGCCTGACTGCAACAACAACAAGCCTGCCACAACAACAACAATCGACTACTGGCCAACGGAAGTAAAATCACACAACGGTGGCCTGCGAACAACAACATGTGTCAGCCGCTGCGACCTGGGACTATATAAACCACGTAGCCCAGGCAGTAGGTCTCTTCTTCGGACACCAGCATCCTGACTAGCAACAGCTCTACAAAGTACCATACGAACATAAAAAGCTTAGCAAGAACCTCTGGTTTTTAATCGTTTTCTTGCTAAGTCATACACAGACAGAGACTACAGGGATTCAGTGAGAGCCTCTGGTTTTTAATCGTTCTCCCACTGAATCACTGAGACACATACGCAACCGAGACTTAGGAAGCTTAGCAAGAACCTCTGGGTTTTAATCGTTTTCTTGCTAAGCCATACACAGACAGAGACTACAGGGATTCAGTGAGAGCCTCTGGTTTTTAATCGTTCTCCCACTGAATCACTGAGACACATACGCCACCGAGACTTAGGGACTTAGAGGGAACCTCTGGTTTTTAATCGTTTTCCCACTAAGTCATACGCCGTACAGAGACCATAGGAACTCAGTGAGAGCTTCTGGTTTTTAATCGTTCTCCCACTGAGTCACAGAGACACACACTTACCGGGACGTAGAGACGTAAAAACAAGTACACATTGAATAAGTTATTTATACACTAAGCAAGTTGATTTGTATAGAGTTAAGGAAGTAGTATTGTTTTGAGCAAGGACTAACAAGAGTCCATAATCAATACACTAAATAAATACGTTGAAATTAATTTAACACACAGGATTTTATATTTTTCTGTATACGACCCCTGGAGCCGCTGAGTTTTACCCCAGCTATAGAAAAGAGTCGTTACAATACAAAGTATTCTGCATAAGCAACTACTTTTATCCTATCTCCTTCTAACCTGGTGAGAATTTCGTTAATAACAAGATTCCACAGAATCGGTGATAAAACACCGCCTTGTGGAGTTCCTCTTGTAACTGCCTTTCTATTGGTTGAAAGACCCAGAGATGAGTTGATGATTCTATGTTCCAACATATTGTTGATCCACTGAACCATCTTGTTATCCGTCTTGTCATCAATACGCTCTAGTGCCTAACTTATTGATTTAAGTTCCACATAGTTGAAGGTGCCTAATACATATTCTTTCACATCTAAACCTATTTCAACCACCACTAACCATTTCATACAGAGCAGTTGCAACTGATCTACTTATAAGATAGGCTTGTTTTGCTCCGCTAAAGTTTTGCTCATTGATTGTGTTTTTTATCGCAAGTAAAAGCATTCTGCATTGTTTGAGTGAACAGTATATAAGGATGGCCTAATACGTAGTTCGAATATAAAGTGATGTGTCCGTCAACTGCTTTACCTTGCTTCCGACGTTGAAATTTCTTCGCTAATGCATTCCATGTGTAGTATGTTGGCACTTCAGAGTAAAGTAGCGTATTTGCAAACATATAATTTTTCCACAATGAGAAACATGCAGTTAACGTTGTTGGCCATGGTGACTATGCTCTTGCATCCCCATTTCCTGTCGTGATGTACACACACTTTCTATTTTCAATCACACTGTATGATGTCGGTCATGGATTGGAAATGGTAAAATTCATTCATTACTAAAAATGGCATATCTCTTCCTTTATTGACATATTTGCAAACTTTCGTCTGTTGGATAATTATGTTGCGGTGGTGGCTATTGGAGTCAAGTTTCTTCCTTCTTGTCGTCGCCTCTGTTGTTGTTGGTGCAATTGATTACACGCTGGTTGTCCCTTGACCTGTCTATAAGTCCATGTGGTATGTCTCGGTTGTTTCGCACTGGTGATGAGCTTGTTTAATGTTTGGGAAATACCCTGATTGTCCAGATGGTATGTCGCCTTAACTGTGCGACCTACTTGCGTTTGGGTCCGCCCGCATTCTTCTCCCGAAGCCCATGTGTGGGTTCTTGTGAAGTCCTTCTCTGTATGCTTTTATGGGATTCATTGTGGGTTTTAGCGCTGCATAGTCCGTGGCAGGTGAATTCGTTCGTGAGACTTATTTGTTCCTGGTGTTCTGTATTTGCGAAAGCGTTGATTTTCTGTATATTCTCTGTTATGTCTCTGTTCCTTATACTTTCTGTCGTTGGCGTGCTTCTTGGAGGGCGTTGCATTCATATGTGGGATATTCTCAACGCGAATTGTAGTGCACGTTGGAATTGCTCGGGAATGCACGCAACTGTTATGATGTCCCAATGTTACCTCCTGATCGCCACACCTCAGTGTCAATCCCAGACTTTTCATTAAGTCTAGCGGATAAGTAACTCTAGCTGGCATGCCTGCCCTCCAAGCCTTACAGTCGTCTCCAATGTCTATCTGACTCTCGTAGCACTTCCGTCTGCCATAAGTGCTTTGATATCGGATTTTTCCAATTTAGCGGTAGAAGTGCGTAACTTGTGTGCTAACGTTCTGCTCATAAAACTGTGTGTTGCACCTGTGTCCAGTGTCGCGGTGACGATTTCTTTGCCAATAGAAACTGCAGCGCAGATTCGTTGTTCGTCACAGTGCAATGAGTTTTTCGATGGTGAGGTCTGCTGTTTCTGTTTTGAGTCATGCTGCGACGGTACTTCTCGATTCGTTGGTGCTCTTTATTTGAAGCACTCAATCGTCCTCACACCCCTACGACCATACTCCCAACAGAACCGAATCTGTGTGTTATGACATAGGCGCGATATGTGACCATTTTTGTCAGAATGTCGGCGGGCTGTTCTGGGATCTATGGGTTCCACTCTACTCTCTACCGTCACCTGACGGTTCCTTACTTCTCATGGCGGACGTTGTTCTGTGCGCCGTTGTGTGTGTGACGCTGTTTGTAGTTCGTCTTCTCCCCGTATGCACTCCAAATCCTCGGCCATCTCTATCAGCTCCTGTATCGATCCGAAATCTCTACGGCGCATTGGTATTGTGGCAGGCTGTTCTAGAAGATTCGTTCCAGTTTCTGCTCCTCTGAATAGTCCATGTGTCGCATAAGAATGTGCAGTTCGAATACATACTGCTTGACCGACTCTCGAGGCCACTGGTGACGCTGTCGGATCTGGACGCCGAGTCTCTCCATGAAACGGGCCGGTAAAAAGAATTTAAGGAAGTCTCTCCTATATGTGCTCCATTCTCGTCACGATCGATTGTTGTTTCTGAACCACATGAGTGCACGCTCTTAAAAGTTCAGGCATAGTTCGCGGGACGAAACCTTTGTTTATACCGTACACTTCTGTCAGCTCTTCAACTTGCTCTATAAAGGTCTACCTGCATTGCAGCTTCGTCAAATGCTATTGTTGCTCCTGAGTCAGTTCCGTTTGTGTGAAAAACTGCTGGCCGCTTACGGAGTTCATCCACTGTGCCTGTAGCTGCCAAACCGAATTCTTCAGCGAAAATCACTAGTACACGCAGCCTGTTTTCCCCATCCTGTGCCTTACTTGGTTAATTGCGAATACAATGTGTGTGTATTGTAGTTGGTGCTAACTCGGCGCTATTCTACGTGATTGTGTAGATAAACGTAGCTCTCTGATACTCTGTATGGTCTCGCATAACTTGATGCGATGAATTTCCTTGTTTTTAAAGTCTGATCCGTTGAATTCCTTTGTGTTCAAGTCCGATGTGCAGAATTTCTGTGTTTTTATGATCTTTGGTCCGGCGCCACTGTAAGGAACTTACTTTCGTTGGGGTATACTTAACAACGGTGTCCAGGGTTCGTAAACAGAAATTTATTCTAATGCAGTGTGAATTTTCAATTTTAATAGTTTTATTTAAATTATATTTCACTTAAATATCTAACATTAAGTTTCCTATAGTAATTAATAATCCTAGTATAGGTAGCTAACGTAGATCCGAGCCGTGTCAATATGTCCCAGTGGAGTCGGTAAAAACCTTAAACCACTGGCTCTGTCTGTGTTCGCTGTTGGAGTCAACAAGAGTGGGCTCTTGACTTATGTAGGTTTCGCTGACGGCTGTCTGCAAATAGAGTCTTCGCTAGTGTTGCCTCGAGAGTGTCGGTGTGAAGACTCACTCCTGGGCCGCTGGCGTTTTTATAGGCCCAAGTTCCACATATGGCCCACATCGTCCAGTACATACTATTGTTGTAGGTATGGCCAATTCTCTCTGTTGCTAAGGCCACTGTTCATTGCCGTTGTTCCTGCATTGTTGTTATTGGTTCTATTTGTCCATGTGTCACCTTCAATACTTTGTTTTGGTTTTTCCTGTTGTTGTTGTTGTTGTGGTAACACTTGTCCTTGGGCGACCTTCACTGTTGTGTTGTTGTCGTCTTGCAATTGTTGTTGTGAGTCTAGAAAATATTTAAATTTGCTTTCGCGTTAGGGCATTGATTTTCAATTCTCTTCTTTGTGTCATGTACTTACGGCCGGTGGACCTGTACATCTCTGCAGTGGCTGCTTTGGGTATTGTCTTCGATCACTGTATTGTTGTTTTTGCTGCTCGTATCGTCTATTCGTAATTTTGTTGTTAGTGCAGTAGATCGGCTACCTTACCTCCAGTATTTACCGAGCATTGACAATCGTGTAATCATCGTGTGTGTGAAGTTTTGTTGTAAATCTGGAGTCGTTGCATTTTGACTTCTTCTGTGGGTTGTACTTGTTGGTACGCTTTCCTCTCGCTGTATTTGATTTAGTTATTACAATTATTTGACTTAGCTAATCATTGCAATCTGTATGACAGTTTATTCGTGTAGGTTTTCTGCGCTACCGATGTTGTTTGTGATTGTGGTTGCAATTAACATGGGGGCGTTTACCTTTCTTGATATTGTTAAACTGTGGGATGTTGGGGATGATCTCAAGCTGTGTTGTGTTGTTGATAGATCTCTGTGCACAATTGCATGTAGCCAATTGCTTATTCATTGTCGTTAATATGGAAGCGTAAGTAAGTGATAATTTACGTTCTGACAGACTAGAATACATCATAAATTAGAAATAAAAAACAACAAGCATTTGATTGTTGCAAACTTTGATAGGTGTAGGACACACCGTATAGAAGTTAGGGAAATTTGAAGTTTTATCAGTGTTTTATTTTGGGACTCAAGAGTAGCATAGCTATGAGCGATAGCTTAAATTGACAAGAGGCTCGAGTACTTTATTGTCACAAAATTTCAAGGTTTTTTGACGCTCCAGTAAAAAATTACAAGCATTTGAATGTTGCAAACTTTGATAGGTGTAGGACGCACCGCATAGAAGTTAGGGCCATTTGAAGTTTTATCAGTGTTTGATTTGGGACTCAAGGGTAGCATAGCTAGACTAGAATACATCATAAATTAGAAATAAAAAACTTTTTCTCTCTAATAATATTGACGTAATGCTTGTGTCCCAAACTGATTTTACAAATAATTTTAATTTTCAAAATTGCATGTGTAGATTAAGCCGGATTGGAAGGTGCACGGTGGTATTGGGATATTAATTAGAGAACGGATTGACACGGTGCCCAAGCTTTCAATTACTGAACTCCACTTTATTCATTTTTTTAAAATACTTGAACAGAATCTGTGAGCTGTAGGAAAATTCAGTAAAAACCTTTTCGGATTGCCCGATGATTAATCCCAAAGGAAAACAATTATTTGCTGCGCTTATGAATCGTCGGTATAAACTTGATTTCTTATATATCTTATTGGTTATGATATAATAAATATTATAAATCGATATATGGTTTTTGCGGAACCACACTTAGACTTATCTTGATATATTTCAGCTCAGTTGCCGAAACTATGTAAGTAGTCATCTAAATATAGCTCCAGAATTAAAATGCGTAAGCAATATCGAAGCATCCCTTATACAAATTCGGCTCTTGTCCGGAGCTAGACATGCAACTCCTCAAAAAAAAGGGACTCAAAAACTATATCTAAAATTGTATTTTTTGCCAAGAAAAATGTCTAAGACACGAATAGCAAAAACCCAGATTGTCTATGACCAAACACAACTACTTTATTAATTAAATGAAGATTTACACAAAGGAGTGGGAAAATATTAAAGACAAGTCTAACCATTCTAAAAAAACATAAAAATTCAAAAGAAGTCTGAGCTATCAGTTAAAGAGAAATGGAAGCTGGGCGAATAGTGACAAAGAGAAAGCTTTAACGCTTGCTTATCACTTAGGAAAAAGTGTTTCAATTTAATCATTTGACCAAGAATTTCGGAATTTGACCTCTGGTCTCGCAAGATTCAATAAATCTAATTCAACTGAAGACAACGGAAATTAAGGAGGTTGTAACAACTTTAAATCAACAGGAAAAAATTATCTGGCTACGCGCTAAATCCTGCGAAAATTGTTGCCGAGTTACTTGCTTGATGCAATGTTCCTAATTGGATATATCCCTTTAGTAACACAAGGAATCATGATCGCAGATACCGTAAAGATAAAAATCAACCAGTCTATATCTAGAGAAAAGTACCCTATTATCCACCTCTTTTGCTTCCAAAGCCTCTCCTATTCTTCCTCCTGACAGAATATGTAGTTCGGTATTTCTATGATGGCTATGGTCGCCATAAGATGGCTTTTTCATTTTTACCACATGATTATTGCCTCCTTAGATCAACATTCTTGATGTGGAGCAAATTTGCTACTATTTTGTTCGGTTTCTTTAGGAAGCAATTGGTTCTTTTGCCGACTATCGTTCCTTGTGCATACAATGCATATGGTCCTTTGCTTACAGCAAATCGATGAGAATATCCAGCAGTGTTTACATCAGAGTAAAACACGACTTACTCAACTAGCGGAAAAGAATTTACAGCATATGAAAGAAATGTCTGAGTTGGTAGACAAGAAAGTTTGTGAAATTGAGACAAGGGCAGGAATCGTTCGAAAAATCTGTAGAACAAAATTTCATTGAGAACGAGCACAATAGAATAAATTTAAACAGCAAGTAGAACCAATGATGCACATACTAACTACAGCAAGGTTAATTGGCTATGCCTCAAACTGAAGCCTTCGACCTATGATGGAACCACGACATTTAGAGTCTTCAGAGCTCAGTTTGAGACTACCGCTAGCACAAATAGTTGGAGTACCCGCAAAAAAGTGGTTGCATTAAGCGAACGACGGCGATAAAGCGAACGACGATAACAAATACGTATATAGAGATAGTAGCTAGGGTCATAATATTAGAGATAGCAGCATTGGTTTGTCAGAACCCCGACTATAGTCCTGAGTTCTCCTCTACTGTGCCGAAGAAGTAGGTTAGCCCCATTTTAGCTCAGTTTTGGCCACATGTATCTAGATGTTCGATAGTCGGTGGTAAAGTGCCACTGTTAATTCGTTAATCTTTTTACCGTGGTTTCGATCTTGTTTGTGAACTCCACGAGTGGTGAAACGCTGTCCACCTGCCTCTCTTCCGTCAAATCCGATCCGAGTCTGGTATATTCGTCAGCTTCTTCGTTGTCAGGGATACCCCGATGTCCAGGGACCCAGCATAGCTCCATCTTGTGAAGTTTGATCGTAAATAGTAATTTTCTGCAGTGTATTTTACAATATTAGCTTTTAGTGTTTTGGTCGCTCCTTGACTGTTTACACATATAATTATTGTCGAGGGAATAAGCTCACCATTTGTGCAGCTTGTCAATGGCATAGATTTCAGCCTGAAAGACGCAACACAAATTTGGTAGTCTAATGGACCTTTCAATTTTTTGTCCGAGTAGACTTCTGCACCTGTATCCACGTGCATCTTTAACCCATCAACGAAAATGGTAGGGTAATTTCCTCTGAAGGGTTGTCCTGCTTTCCATTCCCGCCTTATTGGAAAATTAATGTGGGTTGAGTTAAAATCTATCTTGGGTGTTCAAAAATCCGTCTCTTTACGACAGAGATTTCCGTCTATTTTCTCCAAAATAGAGGAGTGCCCTGAGAACTTACGTACCACCCCAGTAAAGCTTTGGCCTGCAAGTATCTGTGCCTTACGAAGCTTGTCTATTAACGACTTAGTGTTCGTGGCTTCCCACCACCCCAGTGCCCCGTACGATAGAATAGGTCTTACAACCAACGTGTACATCCAGTGCCCGAAATATGGTTTTACTAACCATTGTTTGCCAAAGGTTCTGTTTCATGTGTAAAAAGCGCTTATATCATTCCTAGACCTCGCCTCCACGTTTGTCTCCCATGAGATAAACAAAACTAGATCCGTCGTATCAGGATTAACACCAAGATCATTTCGTTTTGCCCATCCGTACAAATTACTAACTGCAGAGTTTATCAGTTCACCGGGATTCCGGGAATAAATTTTTCTTTTATCAGGATACAAAGTATTCTGCATAAGCAACTACTTTTATCCTATCTCCTTCTAACCTGGTGAGAATTTCGTTAATAACAAGATTCCACAGAATCGGTGATAAAACACCGCCTTGTGGAGTTCCTCTTGTAACTGCCTTTCTATTGGTTGAAAGACCCAGAGATGAGTTGATGATTCTATGTTCCAACATATTGTTGATCCACTGAACCATCTTGTTATCCGTCTTGTCATCAATACGCTCTAGTGCCTAACTTATTGATTTAAGTTCCACATAGTTGAAGGTGCCTAATACATATTCTTTCACATCTAAACCTATTTCAACCACCACTAACCATTTCATACAGAGCAGTTGCAACTGATCTACTTATAAGATAGGCTTGTTTTGCTCCGCTAAAGTTTATAAGGATGGCCTAATACGTAGTTTGAATATAAAGTGATGTGTCCGTCAACTGCTTTACCTTGCTTCCGACGTTGAAATTTCTTCGCTAATGCATTCCATGTGTAGTATGTTGGGGCTTCAGAGTAAAGTAGCGTATTTGCAAACATATAATTTTTCCACAATGAGAAACATGCAGTTAACGTTGTTGGCCATGGTGACTATGCTCTTGCATCCCCATTTCCTGTCGTGAAGTAAACACACTTTCTATTTTCAATCACACACTTTCTATTTTCAAGCAACTGTATGATGTCGGTCATGGATTGGAAATGGTAAAATTCATTCATTACTACTAATGTAGCATCCCACTTGATATTGGTGGATTTCAGCGAAAGATGCCGTTGCATTTCCAATTCCAAAAACTGCCATATCGCTTCCTTTATTGACATATTTGCAAACTTTCGTCTGTTGGATAATTATGTTGCGGTTGTGGCTATTGGAGTCAAGTTTCTTCCTTCTTGTCGTCGCCTCTGTTGTTGTTGGTGCAATTGATTACACGCTGGTTGTCCCTTGACCTGTCTATAAGTCCATGTGGTATGTCTCGGTTGTTTCGCACTGGTGATGAGCTTGTGGAATGTTTGGGAAATACCCTGATTGTCCAGATGGTATGTCGCCTTAACTGTGCGACCTACTTACGTTTGGGTCCGCCCGCATTCTTCTCCCGAAGCCCATGTGTGGGTTCTTGTGAAGTCCTTCTCTGTATGCTTTTATGGGATTCATTGTGGGTTTTAGCGCTGCATAGTCCGTGGCAGGTGAATTCGTTCGTGAGACTTATTTGTTCCTGGTGTTCTGTATTTGCGAAAGCGTTGATTTTCTGTATATTCTCTGTTATGTCTCTGTTCCTTATACTTTCTGTCGTTGGCGTGCCTCTTGGAGGGCGTTGCATTCATATGTGGGATATTCTCAACGCGAATTGTAGTGCACGTTGGAATTGCTCGGGAATGCACGCAACTGTTATGATGTCCCAATGTTACCTCCTGATCGCCACACCTCAGTGTCAATCCCAGACTTTTCATTAAGTCTAGCGGATAAGTAACTGTAGCTGGCATGCCTGCTCTCCAAGCCTTACAGTCGTCTCCAATGTCTATCTGACTCTCGTAGCACTTCCGTCTGCCATACGCGCTTTGATATCGGATTTTTCCAATTTAGCGGTAGAAGTGCGTAACTTGTGTGCTAACTTTCTGCTCATAAAACTGTGTGTTGCACCTGTGTCCAGTGTCGCGGTGACGATTTCTTTGCCAATAGAAACTGCAGCGCAGATTCGTTGTTCGTCACAGTGCAATGAGTTTTTCGATGGTGAGGTCTGCTGTTTCTGTTTTGAGTCATGCTGCGACGGTACTTCTCGATTCGTTGGTGCTCTTTATTTGAAGCACTCAATCGTCCTCACACCCCTACGACCATACTCCCAACAGAACCGAATCTGTGTGTTATGACATAGGCGCGATATGTGACCATTTTTGTCAGAATGTCGGCGGGCTGTTCTGGGATATATGGGTTCCACTCTACTCTCTACCGTCACCTGACGGTTCCTTACTTCTCATGGCGGACGTTGTTCTGTGCGCCGTTGTGTGTGTGACGCTGTTTGTAGTTCGTCTTCTCCCCGTATGCACTCCAAATCCTCGGCCATCTCTATCAGCTCCTGTATCGATCCGAAATCTCTACGGCGCACTGGTATTGTGGCAGGCTGTTCTAGAAGATTCGTTCCAGTTTCTGCTCCTCTGAATAGTCCATGTGTCGCATAAGAATGTGCAGTTCGAGTACATACTGCTTGACCGACTCTCGAGGCCACTGGTGACGCTGTCGGATCTGGACGCCGAGTCTCTCCATGAAACGGGCCGGTAAAAATAATTTAAGGAAGTCTCTCCTAACCTAAGTCTCTTCTGAACCACATGAGTGCACGCTCTTAAAAGTTCAGGCATAGTTCGCGGGACGAAACCTTTGTTTATACCGTACACTTCTGTCAGCTCTTCAACTCGCTCTATAAAGGTCTACCTGCATTGCACCTTCGTCAAATGCTATTGTTGCCCCTGAGTCAGTTCCGTTTGTGTGAAAAACTGCTGGCCGCTTACGGAGTTCATCCACTGTGCCTGTAGCTGCCAAACCGAATTCTTCAGCGAAAATCACTAGTACACGCAGCCTGTTTTCCCCATCCTGTGCCTTACTTGGTTAATTGCGAATACAATGTGTGTGTATTGTAGTTGGTGCTAACTCGGCGCTATTCTACGTGATTGTGTAGATAAACGTAGCTCTCTGATACTCTGTATGGTCTCGCATAACTTGATGCGATGAATTTCCTTGTTTTTAAAGTCTGATGCGTTGAATTCCTTTGTGTTCAAGTCCGATGTGTAGAATTTCTGTGTTTTTATGATCTTTGGTCCGGCGCCACTGTAAGGAACTTACTTTCGTTGGGGTATACTTAACAACGGTGTCCAGGGTTCGTAAACAGAAATTTATTCTAATGCAGTGTGAATTTTCAATTTTAATAGTTTTATTTAAATTATATTTCACTTAAATATCTAACATTAAGTTTCCTATAGTAATTAATAATCCTAGTATAGGTAGCTAACGTAGATCCGAGCCGTGTCAATATATCCCAGTGGAGTCGGTAAAAACCTTAAACCACTGGCTCTGTCTGTGTTCGCTGTTGGAGTCAACAAGAGTGGGCTCTTGACTTATGTAGGTTTCGCTGACGGCTGTCTGCAAATAGAGTCTTCGCTAGTGTTGCCTCGAGAGTGTCGGTGTGAAGACTCACTCCTGGGCCGCTGGCGTTTTTATAGGCCCAAGTTCCACATATGGCCCACATCGTCCAGTACATACTATTGTTGTAGGTATGGCCAATTCTCTCTGTTGCTAAGGCCACTGTTCATTGCCGTTGTTCCTGCATTGTTGTTATTGGTTCTATTTGTCCATGTGTCACCTTCAATACTTTGTTGTGGTTTTTCCTGTTGTTGTTGTTGTTGTGGTAACACTTGTCCTTGGGCGACCTTCACTGTTGTGTTGTTGTCGTCTTGCAATTGTTGTTGTGAGTCTAGCAAATATTTTAATTTGCTTTCGCGTTAGGGCATTGATTTTCAATTCTCTTCTTTGTGTCATGTACTTACGGCCGGTTGACCTGTACATCTCTGCAGTGGCTGCTTTGGGTATTGTCTTCGATCACTGTATTGTTGTTTTTGCTGCTCGTATCGTCTATTCGTAATTTTGTTGTTAGTGCAGTAGATCGGCTACCTTACCTCCAGTATTTACCGAGCATTGACAATCGTGTAATCATCGTGTGTGTGAAGTTTTGTTGTAAATCTGGAGCCGTTGCATTTTGACTTCTTCTGTGGGTTGTACTTGTTGGTACGCTTTCCTCTCACTGTATTTGATTTAGTTATTACAATTATTTGGCTTAGCTAATCATTGCAATCTGTATGGCAGTTTATTCGTGTAGGTTTTCTGCGCTACCGACGTTGTTTGTGATTGTGGTTGCAATTAACATGGGGGCGTTTACCTTTCTTGTTAATTGTTAAACTGTGGGATGTTGGGGATGATCTCAAGCTGTGTTGTGTTGTTGATAGATCTCTGTGCACAATTGCATATAGCCAATTGCTTATTCATTGTAGTCAATGTGGAAGCGTAAATAAGTGATAATTTACGTTCTGACAGACTAGAATACATCATAAATTAGAAATAAAAAACTTTTTCTCTCTAATAATATTGACGTAATGCTTGTGTCCCAAACTGATTTTACAAATAATTTTAATTTTCAAAATTGCATGTGTAGATTAAGCCGGATTGGAAGGTGCACGGTGGTATTGGGATATTAATTAGAGAACGGATTGACACGGTCCCCAAGCTTTCAATTACTGAACTCCACTTTATTGATTTTTTTAAAATACTTGAACAGAATCTGTGAGCTGTAGGAAAATTCAGTAAAAACCTTTTCGGATTGCCCGATGATTAATCCCAAAGGAAAACAAGTATTTGCTGCGCTTATGAATCGTCGGTATAAACTTGATTTCTTATATATCTTATTGGTTATGATATAATAAATATTATAAATCGATATATGGTTTTTGCGAAACCACACTTAGACTTATCTTGATATATTTCAACTCAGTTGCCGAAACTATGTAAGTAGTCATCTAAATATAGCTCCAGAATTAAAATGCGTAAGCAATATCGAAGCATCCCTTATACAAATTCGGCTCTTGTCCGGAGCTAGACATGCAACTCCTCAAAAAAAAGGGACTCAAAAACTATATCTAAAATTGTATTTTTTGCCAAGAAAAATGTCTAAGACACGAATAGCAAAAACCCAGATTGTCTATGACCAAACACAACTACTTTATTAATTAAATGAAGATTTACACAAAGGAGTGGGAAAATATTAAAGACAAGTCTAACCATTCTAAAAAAACATAAAAATTCAAAAGAAGTGTGAGCTATCAGTTAAAGAGAAATGGAAGCTGGGCGAATAGTGACAAAGAGAAAGCTTTAACGCTTGCTGCTTATCACTTAGGAAAAAGTGTTTCAATTTAATCATTTGACCAAGAATTTCGGAATTTCACCTCTGGTCTCGCAAGATTCAATAAATCTAATTCAACTGAAGACAACGGAAATTAAGGAGGTTGTAACAACTTTAAATCAACAGGAAAAAAATTACCTGGCTACGCGCTAAATACTGCGAAAATTGTAGCCGAGTTACTTGCTTGATGCAATGTTCCTAATTGGATATATCCCTTTAGTAACACAAGGAATCATGATCGCAGATACCGTAAAGATAAAAATCAACCAGTCTATATCTAGAGAAAAGTACCCTATTATCCACCTCTTCATGCTGCCAAAGCCTCTCCTATTCTTCCTCCTGACAGAATATGTAGTTCGTATTTCTATGATGGCTATGGTCGCCATAAGATGGCTTTTTGGTTTTTACCACATGATTATTGCCTCCTTAGATCAACATTCTTGATGTAAGTAGCAAATTTGCTACTATTTTGTTCGGTTTCTTTAGGAAGCAATTGGTTCTTTTGCAGCCGACTATCGTTCCTTGTGCATACAATGCATATGGTCCTTGAAATATGCAGCAGCGCTTACAGCAAAGCGATGAGAATATCCAGCAGTGTTTACATCAGAGTGAAACACGACTTACTCAACTAGCGGAACAGAATTTACAGCATATGAAAGAAATGTCTGAGTTGGTAGACAGGAAAGTTTGTGAAATTGAGACAAGGGCATGAATCGTTCGAAAAATCTGTAGAACAAAAATTCATTGAGAACGAGCACAATAGAATGAATTTAAACAGCAAGTAGAACAAATGATGCACATACTAACTACAGCAAGGTTAATTGGCTATGCCTAAAACTGAAGCCTTCGACCTATGATGGAACCACGACATTTAGTGTCTTCAGAGCTCAGTTTGAGACTACCGCTAGCACAAATAGTTGGAGTAACCGCAAAAAAGTGGCTGCATTAAGCGAACGGCGGCGATAAAGCGAACGACGATAACAAATACGTATATAGAGACAGTAGCTAGGGTCATAATATTAGAGATAGCAGCATTGGTTTGTCAGAACCCCCACTTTAACCCCATTTTGGCTCAGTTTTGGCCACATGTATCTAGATGTTCGATAGTCGGTGGTAAAGTGCCACTGTTAATTCGTTAATCTTTTTACCGTGGTTTCGATCTTGTTTGTGAACTCCACGAGAGGTGAAACGCTGTCCACCTGTCTCTCTTCCATCAAATCTGATCCGAGTCTGGTACATTCGTCAGCTTATTCGTTGTCAGGGATACCCCGATGTCCAGAGACCCAGCATAGCTCCATCTTGTGAAGTTTGATCGCAAATAGTAATTTTCTGCAGTGTAATATTAGCTTTTAGTGTTTTGGTCGCTGCTTGACTGTTTACACATATGATTATTGTCGAGGGAATAAGCTCACCATTTATGCAGCTTGTCAATGGCATAGATTTCAGCCTGAAAGACGCAACACAAATTTGGTAGTCTAATGGACCATTCAATTGTTTGTCCGAGTAGACTTCTGCACCTGTATCCACGTATATCTTTAACCCGTCAACGAAAATGGTAGGGTAATTTCCCCTGAAGGATTGTCCTGCTTCCCATTCCCGCCTTATTGGAAAATTAATGTGGGTTGAGTTAAAATCTATCTTGGGTGTTCAAAAATCCGTCTCTTTACGACAGAGATTTCCGTCTATTTTCTCCAAAATAGAGGAGTGCCCTGAGAACTTACGTACCACCCCAGTAAAGCTTTGGCCTGCAAGTATCTGTGCCTTATGAAGCTTGTCTATTAACGACTTAGTGTTCGTGGCTTCCCACCACCCCAGTGCCCCGTACGATAGAATAGGTCTTACAACCAACGTGTACATCCAGTGCCCGAAATATGGTTTTACTAACCATTGTTTGCCAAAGGTTCTGTTTCATGTGTAAAAAGCGCTTATATCATTCCTAGACCTCGCCTCCACGTTTGTCTCCCATGAGATAAACAAAACTAGATCCGTCGTATCAGGATTAACACCAAGACCATTTCGTTTTGCCCATCCCTACAAATTACTAAGTGCAGAGTTTATCAGTTCACCGGGATTCCGGGAATAAATTTTTCTTTTATTAGGATACAAAGTCATCTGCATAAGCAACTACTTTTATCCTATCTCCTTCTAACCTGGTGAGAATTTCGTTAATAACAAGATTCCACAGAATCGGTGATAAAACACCGCCTTGTGGAGTTCCTCTTGTAACTGCCTTTCTATTGGTTGAAAGACCCAGAGATGAGTTGATGATTCTATGTTCCAACATATTGTTGATCCACTGAACCATCTTGTTATCCGTCTTGTCATCAATACGCTCTATTGCCGAACTTATTGATTTAAGTTCCACATTGTTGAAGGTGCCTAATACATATTCTTTCACATCTAAACCTATTTCAACCACCACTAACCACTTCATACAGAGCAGTTGCAACTGATATACTTATAAGATAGGCTTGTTTTGCTCCGCTAAAGTTTTGCTCATTGATTGTGTTTTTTATTGCAAGTAAAAGTATTCTGCATTGTTTGGGTGAACAGTATATAAGGATGGCCTAATACGCCGTTCGAATATAAAGTGATGTGTCCTTCAACTGCTTTACCTTGCTTCCGACGTTGAAATTTCTTCGCTAATGCATTCCTTGTGTAGTATGTTGGCACTTCAGAGTAAAGTAGCGTATTTGCAAACATATAATTTTTCCACAATGAGAAACATGCAGTTGACGTTGTTGGCCACGGTGACTATGCTCTTGCATCCCCATTTCCTGTCGTGAAGGACACACACTTTCTATTTTCAATAGGTACTGCCATTAGAGCAACTGTATGATGGCGGTCATGGATTGGAAATGGTAAAATTCATTAATTACTACTAATGTAGCATCCCACTTGATATTGGTGGATTTCAGCGAAAGATGCTATTGCATTTCCAATTCCAAAAACTGCCATATCGCTTCCTTTATTGACATATTTGCAAACTTTCGTCTGTTGGATAATTATGTTGCGGTGGTGGCTATTGGAGTCAAGTTTCTTCCTTCTTGTCGTCGCCTCTGTTGTTGTTGGTGCAATTGATTACACGCTGTTTGTCCCTTGACCTGTCTATAAGTCCATGTGGTATGTCTCGGTTGTTTCGCACTGGTACCCTGATTGTCCTGATGGTATGTCGCCTTAACTGTGCGGACCTACTTGCGTTCGGGTCCGCCCGCATTCTTCTCCCGAAGTCCATGTGTGGGTTCTTGTGAAGTCCCTCTCTGTATGCTTTTGTGGGATTCATTGTGGGTTTTCGCGCTGCATAGTCCGTGGCAGGTGAATTCGTTCGTGAGACTTATTTGTTCCTGGTGTTCTGTATTTGCGAAAGCGTTGATTTTCTGTATATTCTCTGTTATGTCTCTGTTCCTTATACTTTCTTTCGTTGGCGTGCCTCTTGGAGGGCGTTGCATTCATATGTGGGATATTCTCAACGCGAATTGTAGTGCACGTTGGAATTGCTCGGGAATGCACGCAACTGTTATGATGTCCCAATGTTACCTCCTGATCGCCACACCTCAGTGTCAATCCCAGACTTTTCATTAAGTCTAGCGGATAAGTAACTCTAGCTGGCATGCCTGCCCTCCAAGCCTTACAGTCGTCTCCAATGTCTATCTGACTCTCGTAGCACTTCCGTCTGCCATAAGCGCTTTGATATCGGATTTTTCCAATTTAGCGGTAGAAGTGCGTAACTTGTGTGCTAACTTTCTGCTCATAAAACTGTGTGTTGCACCTGTGTCCAGTGTCGCGGTGACGATTTCTTTGCCAATAGAAACTGCAGCGCAGATTCGTTGTTCGTCACAGTGCAATGAGTTTTTCGATGGTGAGGTCTGCTGTTTCTGTTTTGAGTCATGCTGCGACGGTACTTCTCGATTCGTTGGTGCTCTTTATTTGAAGCACTCAATCGTCCTCACACCCCTACGACCATACTCCCAACAGAACCGAATCTGTGTGTTATGACATAGGCGCGATATGTGACCATTTTTGTCAGAATGTCGGCGGGCTGTTCTGGGATATATGGGTTCCACTCTACTCTCTACCGTCACCTGACGGTTCCTTACTTCTCTTGGCGGACGTTGTTCTGTGCGCCGTTGTGTGGGTGACGCTGTTTTTAGTTCGTCTTCTCCCCGTATGCACTCCAAATCCTCGGCCATCTCTATCAGCTCCTGTATCGATCCGAAATCTCTACGGCGCACTGGTATTGTGGCAGGCTGTTCTAGAAGATTCGTTCCAGTTTCTGCTCCTCTGAATAGTCCATGTGTCGCATAAGAATGTGCAGTTCGAGTACATATTGCTTGACCGACTCTCGAGGCCAGTGGTGACGCTGTCGGATCTGGACGCCGAGTTTCTCCATGAAACGGGCCAGTAAAAAGAATTTAAGGAAGTTTCTCCTATATGTGCTCCATTCTCGTCACGATCGATTGTTGTTTCTGAACCACATGAGTGCACGCTCTTAAAAGTTCAGGCATAGTTCGCGGGACGAAACCTTTGTTTATACCGTACACTTCTGTCAGCTCTTCAACTCGCTCTATAAAGGTCTACCTGCATTGCAGCTTCGTCAAATTCTATTGTTGCTCCTGAGTCAGTTCCGTTTGTGTGAAAAACTGCTGGCCGCTTACGGAGTTCATCCACTGTGCCTGTAGCTGCCAAACCGAATTCTTCAGCGAAAATCACTAGTACACGCAGCCTGTTTTCCCCATCCTGTGCCTTACTTGGTTAATTGCGAATACAATGTGTGTGTATTGTAGTTGGTGCTAACTCGGCGCTATTCTACGTGATTGTGTAGATAAACGTAGCTCTCTGATACTCTGTATGGTCTCGCATAACTTGATGCGATGAATTTCCTTGTTTTTAAAGTCTGATGCGATGAATTCATTTGTGTTCAAGTCCGATGTGTAGAATTTCTGTGTTTTTATGATCTTTGGTCCGGCGCCACTGTAAGGAACTTACTTTCGTTGGGGTATACTTAACAACGGTGTCCAGGGTTCGTAAACAGAAATTTATTCTAATGCAGTGTGAATTTTCAATTTTAATAGTTTTATTTAAATTATATTTCACTTAAATATCTAACATTAAGTTTCCTAAAGTAATTAATAATCCTAGTATAGGTAGCTAACGTAGATCCGAGCCGTGTCAATATGTCCCAGTGGAGTCGGTAAAAACCTTAAACCACTGGCTCTGTCTGTGTTCGCTGTTGGAGTCAACAAGAGTGGGCTCTTGACTTATGTAGGTTTCGCTGACGGCTGTCTGCAAATAGAGTCTTCGCTAGTGTTGCCTCGAGAGTGTCGGTGTGAAGACTCACTCCTGGGCCGCTGGCGTTTTTATAGGCCCAAGTTCCACATATGGCCCACATCGTCCAGTACATACTATTGTTGTAGGTATGGCCAATTCTCTCTGTTGCTAAGGCCACTGTTCATTGCCGTTGTTCCTGCATTGTTGTTATTGGTTATATTTGTCCATGTGTCACCTTCAATACTTTGTTGTGGTTTTTCCTGTTGTTGTTGTGGTAACACTTGTCCTTGGGCGACCTTCACTGTTGTGTTGGTGTCGTCTTGCAATTGTTGTTGTGAGTCTAGCAAATATTTAAATTTGCTCTCGCGTTAGAGCATTGATTTTCAATTCTCTTCTTTGTGTCATGTACTTACGGCCGGTTGACCTGTACATCTCTGCAGTGGCTGCTTTGGGTATTGTCTTCGATCACTGTATTGTTGTTTTTGCTGCTCGTATCGTCTATTCGTAATTTTGTTGTTAGTGCAGTAGATCGGCTACCTTACCTCCAGTATTTACCGAGCATTGACAATCGTGTAATCATCGTGTGTGTGAAGTTTTGTTGTAAATCTGGAGCCGTTGCATTTTGACTTCTTCTGTGGGTTATACTTGTTGGTACGCTTTCCTCTCACTGTATTTGATTTAGTTATTACAATTATTTGGCTTAGCTAATCATTGCAATCTGTATGACAGTTTATTCGTGTAGGTTTTCTGCGCTACCGATGTTGTATGTGATTGTGGTTGCAATTAACATGGGGGCGTTTACCTTTCTTGTTAATTGTTAAACTGTGGGATGTTGGGGATGATCTCAAGCTGTCTTGTGTTGTTGATAGATCTCTGTGCACAATTGCATGTAGCCAATTGCTTATTCATTGTAGTCAATGTGGAAGCGTAAATAAGTGATAATTTACGTTCTGACAGACTAGAATACATCGTAAATTAGAAATAAAAAACTTTTTCTCTCTAATAATATTGACGTAATGCTTGTGTCCCAAACTGATTTTACAAATAATTTTAATTTTCAAAATTGCATGTGTAGATTAAGCCGGATTGGAAGGTGCACGGTGGTATTGGGATATTAATTAGAGAACGGATTGACACGGTGCCCAAGCTTTCAATTACTGAACTCCACTTTATTCATTTTTTTAAAATACTTGAACAGAATCTGTGAGCTGTAGGAAAATTCAGTAAAAACCTTTTCGGATTGCCCGATGATTAATCCCAAAGGAAAACAATTATTTGCTGCGCTTATGAATCGTCGGTATAAACTTGATTTCTTATATATCTTATTGGTTATGATATAATAAATATTATAAATCGATATATGGTTTTTGCGGAACCACACTTAGACTTATCTTGATATATTTCAGCTCAGTTGCCGAAACTATGTAAGTAGTCATCTAAATATAGCTCCAGAATTAAAATGCGTAAGCAATATCGAAGCATCCCTTATACAAATTCGGCTCTTGTCCGGAGCTAGACATGCAACTCCTCAAAAAAAAGGGACTCAAAAACTATATCTAAAATTGTATTTTTTGCCAAGAAAAATGTCTAAGACACGAATAGCAAAAACCCAGATTGTCTATGACCAAACACAACTACTTTATTAATTAAATGAAGATTTACACAAAGGAGTGGGAAAATATTAAAGACAAGTCTAACCATTCTAAAAAAACATAAAAATTCAAAAGAAGTGTGAGCTATCAGTTAAAGAGAAATGGAAGCTGGGCGAATAGTGACAAAGAGAAAGCTTTAACGCTTGCTGCTTATCACTTAGGAAAAAGTGTTTCAATTTAATCATTTGACCAAGAATTTCGGAATTTCACCTCTGGTCTCGCAAGATTCAATAAATCTAATTCAACTGAAGACAACGGAAATTAAGGAGGTTGTAACAACTTTAAATCAACAGGAAAAAAATTACCTGGCTACGCGCTAAATACTGCGAAAATTGTAGCCGAGTTACTTGCTTGATGCAATGTTCCTAATTGGATATATCCCTTTAGTAACACAAGGAATCATGATCGCAGATACCGTAAAGATAAAAATCAACCAGTCTATATCTAGAGAAAAGTACCCTATTATCCACCTCTTCATGCTGCCAAAGCCTCTCCTATTCTTCCTCCTGACAGAATATGTAGTTCGTATTTCTATGATGGCTATGGTCGCCATAAGATGGCTTTTTGGTTTTTACCACATGATTATTGCCTCCTTAGATCAACATTCTTGATGTAAGTAGCAAATTTGCTACTATTTTGTTCGGTTTCTTTAGGAAGCAATTGGTTCTTTTGCAGCCGACTATCGTTCCTTGTGCATACAATGCATATGGTCCTTGAAATATGCAGCAGCGCTTACAGCAAAGCGATGAGAATATCCAGCAGTGTTTACATCAGAGTGAAACACGACTTACTCAACTAGCGGAACAGAATTTACAGCATATGAAAGAAATGTCTGAGTTGGTAGACAGGAAAGTTTGTGAAATTGAGACAAGGGCATGAATCGTTCGAAAAATCTGTAGAACAAAAATTCATTGAGAACGAGCACAATAGAATGAATTTAAACAGCAAGTAGAACAAATGATGCACATACTAACTACAGCAAGGTTAATTGGCTATGCCTAAAACTGAAGCCTTCGACCTATGATGGAACCACGACATTTAGTGTCTTCAGAGCTCAGTTTGAGACTACCGCTAGCACAAATAGTTGGAGTAACCGCAAAAAAGTGGCTGCATTAAGCGAACGGCGGCGATAAAGCGAACGACGATAACAAATACGTATATAGAGACAGTAGCTAGGGTCATAATATTAGAGATAGCAGCATTGGTTTGTCAGAACCCCCACTATAGTCCTGAGTTCTACTCTACTGTGCCGAAGAAGTACGTTAGCCCCATTTTGGCTCAGTTTTGGCCACATGTATCTAGATGTTCGATAGTCGGTGGTAAAGTGCCACTGTTAATTCGTTAATCTTTTTACCGTGGTTTCGATCTTGTTTGTGAACTCCACGAGAGGTGAAACGCTGTCCACCTGTCTCTCTTCCATCAAATCTGATCCGAGTCTGGTACATTCGTCAGCTTATTCGTTGTCAGGGATACCCCGATGTCCAGAGACCCAGCATAGCTCCATCTTGTGAAGTTTGATCGCAAATAGTAATTTTCTGCAGTGTAATATTAGCTTTTAGTGTTTTGGTCGCTGCTTGACTGTTTACACATATGATTATTGTCGAGGGAATAAGCTCACCATTTATGCAGCTTGTCAATGGCATAGATTTCAGCCTGAAAGACGCAACACAAATTTGGTAGTCTAATGGACCATTCAATTGTTTGTCCGAGTAGACTTCTGCACCTGTATCCACGTATATCTTTAACCCGTCAACGAAAATGGTAGGGTAATTTCCCCTGAAGGATTGTCCTGCTTCCCATTCCCGCCTTATTGGAAAATTAATGTGGGTTGAGTTAAAATCTATCTTGGGTGTTCAAAAATCCGTCTCTTTACGACAGAGATTTCCGTCTATTTTCTCCAAAATAGCGGAGTGCCCTGAGAACTTACGTACCACCCCAGTAAAGCTTTGGCCTGCAAGTATCTGTGCCTTACGAAGCTTGTCTATTAACGACTTAGTGTTCGTGGCTTCCCACCACCCCAGTGCCCCGTACGATAGAATAGGTCTTACAACCAACGTGTACATCCAGTGCCCGAAATATGGTTTTACTAACCATTGTTTGCCAAAGGTTCTGTTTCATGTGTAAAAAGCGCTTATATCATTCCTAGACCTCGCCTCCACGTTTGTCTCCCATGAGATAAACAAAACTAGATCCGTCGTATCAGGATTAACACCAAGACCATTTCGTTTTGCCCATCCCTACAAATTACTAAGTGCAGAGTTTATCAGTTCACCGGGATTCCGGGAATAAATTTTTCTTTTATTAGGATACAAAGTCATCTGCATAAGCAACTACTTTTATCCTATCTCCTTCTAACCTGGTGAGAATTTCGTTAATAACAAGATTCCACAGAATCGGTGATAAAACACCGCCTTGTGGAGTTCCTCTTGTAACTGCCTTTCTATTGGTTGAAAGACCCAGAGATGAGTTGATGATTCTATGTTCCAACATATTGTTGATCCACTGAACCATCTTGTTATCCGTCTTGTCATCAATACGCTCTATTGCCGAACTTATTGATTTAAGTTCCACATTGTTGAAGGTGCCTAATACATATTCTTTCACATCTAAACCTATTTCAACCACCACTAACCACTTCATACAGAGCAGTTGCAACTGATATACTTATAAGATAGGCTTGTTTTGCTCCGCTAAAGTTTTGCTCATTGATTGTGTTTTTTATTGCAAGTAAAAGTATTCTGCATTGTTTGGGTGAACAGTATATAAGGATGGCCTAATACGCCGTTCGAATATAAAGTGATGTGTCCTTCAACTGCTTTACCTTGCTTCCGACGTTGAAATTTCTTCGCTAATGCATTCCTTGTGTAGTATGTTGGCACTTCAGAGTAAAGTAGCGTATTTGCAAACATATAATTTTTCCACAATGAGAAACATGCAGTTGACGTTGTTGGCCACGGTGACTATGCTCTTGCATCCCCATTTCCTGTCGTGAAGGACACACACTTTATATTTTCAATAGGTACTGCCATTAGAGCAACTGTATGATGGCGGTCATGGATTGGAAATGGTAAAATTCATTCATTACTACTAATGTAGCATCCCACTTGATATTGGTGGATTTCAGCGAAAGATGCTATTGCATTTCCAATTCCAAAAACTGCCATATCGCTTCCTTTATTGACATATTTGCAAACTTTCGTCTGTTGGATAATTATGTTGCGGTGGTGGCTATTGGAGTCAAGTTTTTTCCTTCTTGTCGTCGCCTCTGTTGTTGTTGGTGCAATTGATTACACGCTGGTTGTCCCTTGACCTGTCTATAAGTCCATGTGGTATGTCTCGGTTGTTTCGCACTGGTGATGAGCTTATGGAATGTTTGGGAAATACCCTGATTGTCCTGATGGTATGTCGCCTTAACTGTGCGGACCTACTTGCGTTTGGGTCCGCCCGCATTCTTCTCCCGAAGTCCATGTGTGGGTTCTTGTGAAGTCCCTCTCTGTATGCTTTTGTGGGATTCATTGTGGGTTTTCGCGCTGCATAGTCCGTGGCAGGTGAATTCGTTCGTGAGACTTATTTGTTCCTGGTGTTCTGTATTTGCGAAAGCGTTGATTTTCTGTATATTCTCTGTTATGTCTCTGTTCCTTATACTTTCTGTCGTTGGCGTGCCTCTTGGAGGGCGTTGCATTCATATGTGGGATATTCTCAACGCGAATTGTAGTGCACGTTGGAATTGCTCGGGAATGCACGCAACTGTTATGATGTCCCAATGTTACCTCCTGATCGCCACACCTCAGTGTCAATCCCAGACTTTTCATTAAGTCTAGCGGATAAGTAACTCTAGCTGGCATGCCTGCCCTCCAAGCCTTACAGTCGTCTCCAATGTCTATCTGACTCTCGTAGCACTTCCGTCTGCCATAAGCGCTTTGATATCGGATTTTTCCAATTTAGCGGTAGAAGTGCGTAACTTGTGTGCTAACTTTCTGCTCATAAAACTGTGTGTTGCACCTGTGTCCAGTGTCGCGGTGACGATTTCTTTGCCAATAGAAACTGCAGCGCAGATTCGTTGTTCGTCACAGTGCAATGAGTTTTTCGATGGTGAGGTCTGCTGTTTCTGTTTTGAGTCATGCTGCGACGGTACTTCTCGATTCGTTGGTGCTCTTTATTTGAAGCACTCAATCGTCCTCACACCCCTACGACCATACTCCCAACAGAACCGAATCTGTGTGTTATGACATAGGCGCGATATGTGACCATTTTTGTCAGAATGTCGGCGGGCTGTTCTGGGATATATGGGTTCCACTCTACTCTCTACCGTCACCTGACGGTTCCTTACTTCTCATGGCGGACGTTGTTCTGTGCGCCGTTGTGTGGGTGACGCTGTTTTTAGTTCGTCTTCTCCCCGTATGCACTCCAAATCCTCGGCCATCTCTATCAGCTCCTGTATCGATCCGAAATCTCTACGGCGCACTGGTATTGTGGCAGGCTGTTCTAGAAGATTCGTTCCAGTTTCTGCTCCTCTGAATAGTCCATGTGTCGCATAAGAATGTGCAGTTCGAGTACATATTGCTTGACCGACTCTCGAGGCCAGTGGTGACGCTGTCGGATCTGGACGCCGAGTTTCTCCATGAAACGGGCCAGTAAAAAGAATTTAAGGAAGTTTCTCCTATATGTGCTCCATTCTCGTCACGATCGATTGTTGTTTCTGAACCACATGAGTGCACGCTCTTAAAAGTTCAGGCATAGTTCGCGGGACGAAACCTTTGTTTATACCGTACACTTCTGTCAGCTCTTCAACTCGCTCTATAAAGGTCTACCTGCATTGCAGCTTCGTCAAATTCTATTGTTGCTCCTGAGTCAGTTCCGTTTGTGTGAAAAACTGCTGGCCGCTTACGGAGTTCATCCACTGTGCCTGTAGCTGCCAAACCGAATTCTTCAGCGAAAATCACTAGTACACGCAGCCTGTTTTCCCCATCCTGTGCCTTACTTGGTTAATTGCGAATACAATGTGTGTGTATTGTTGTTGGTGCTAACTCGGCGCTATTCTACGTGATTGTGTAGATAAACGTAGCTCTCTGATACTCTGTATGGTCTCGCATAACTTGATGCGATGAATTTCCTTGTTTTTAAAGTCTGATGCGATGAATTCCTTTGTGTTCAAGTCCGATGTGTAGAATTTCTGTGTTTTTATGATCTTTGGTCCGGCGCCACTGTAAGGAACTTACTTTCGTTGGGGTATACTTAACAACGGTGTCCAGGGTTCGTAAACAGAAATTTATTCTATTGCAGTGTGAATTTTCAATTTTAATAGTTTTATTTAAATTATATTTCACTTAAATATCTAACATTAAGTTTCCTAAAGTAATTAATAATCCTAGTATAGGTAGCTAACGTAGATCCGAGCCGTGTCAATATGTCCCAGTGGAGTCGGTAAAAACCTTAAACCACTGGCTCTGTCTGTGTTCGCTGTTGGAGTCAACAAGAGTGGGCTCTTGACTTATGTAGGTTTCGCTGACGGCTGTCTGCAAATAGAGTCTTCGCTAGTGTTGCCTCGAGAGTGTCGGTGTGAAGACTCACTCCTGGGCCGCTGGCGTTTTTATAGGCCCAAGTTCCACATATGGCCCACATCGTCCAGTACATACTATTGTTGTAGGTATGGCCAATTCTCTCTGTTGCTAAGGCCACTGTTCATTGCCGTTGTTCCTGCATTGTTGTTATTGGTTATATTTGTCCATGTGTCACCTTCAATACTTTGTTGTGGTTTTTCCTGTTGTTGTTGTGGTAACACTTGTCCTTGGGCGACCTTCACTGTTGTGTTGGTGTCGTCTTGCAATTGTTGTTGTGAGTCTAGCAAATATTTAAATTTGCTCTCGCGTTAGAGCATTGATTTTCAATTCTCTTCTTTGTGTCATGTACTTACGGCCGGTTGACCTGTACATCTCTGCAGTGGCTGCTTTGGGTATTGTCTTCGATCACTGTATTGTTGTTTTTGCTGCTCGTATCGTCTATTCGTAATTTTGTTGTTAGTGCAGTAGATCGGCTACCTTACCTCCAGTATTTACCGAGCATTGACAATCGTGTAATCATCGTGTGTGTGAAGTTTTGTTGTAAATCTGGAGCCGTTGCATTTTGACTTCTTCTGTGGGTTATACTTGTTGGTACGCTTTCCTCTCACTGTATTTGATTTAGTTATTACAATTATTTGGCTTAGCTAATCATTGCAATCTGTATGACAGTTTATTCGTGTAGGTTTTCTGCGCTACCGATGTTGTATGTGATTGTGGTTGCAATTAACATGGGGGCGTTTACCTTTCTTGTTAATTGTTAAACTGTGGGATGTTGGGGATGATCTCAAGCTGTCTTGTGTTGTTGATAGATCTCTGTGCACAATTGCATGTAGCCAATTGCTTATTCATTGTAGTCAATGTGGAAGCGTAAATAAGTGATAATTTACGTTCTGACAGACTAGAATACATCGTAAATTAGAAATAAAAAACTTTTTCTCTCTAATAATATTGACGTAATGCTTGTGTCCCAAACTGATTTTACAAATAATTTTAATTTTCAAAATTGCATGTGTAGATTAAGCCGGATTGGAAGGTGCACGGTGGTATTGGGATATTAATTAGAGAACGGATTGACACGGTGCCCAAGCTTTCAATTACTGAACTCCACTTTATTCATTTTTTTAAAATACTTGAACAGAATCTGTGAGCTGTAGGAAAATTCAGTAAAAACCTTTTCGGATTGCCCGATGATTAATCCCAAAGGAAAACAATTATTTGCTGCGCTTATGAATCGTCGGTATAAACTTGATTTCTTATATATCTTATTGGTTATGATATAATAAATATTATAAATCGATATATGGTTTTTGCGGAACCACACTTAGACTTATCTTGATATATTTCAGCTCAGTTGCCGAAACTATGTAAGTAGTCATCTAAATATAGCTCCAGAATTAAAATGCGTAAGCAATATCGAAGCATCCCTTATACAAATTCGGCTCTTGTCCGGAGCTAGACATGCAACTCCTCAAAAAAAAGGGACTCAAAAACTATATCTAAAATTGTATTTTTTGCCAAGAAAAATGTCTAAGACACGAATAGCAAAAACCCAGATTGTCTATGACCAAACACAACTACTTTATTAATTAAATGAAGATTTACACAAAGGAGTGGGAAAATATTAAAGACAAGTCTAACCATTCTAAAAAAACATAAAAATTCAAAAGAAGTCTGAGCTATCAGTTAAAGAGAAATGGAAGCTGGGCGAATAGTGACAAAGAGAAAGCTTTAACGCTTGCTTATCACTTAGGAAAAAGTGTTTCAATTTAATCATTTGACCAAGAATTTCGGAATTTCACCTCTGGTCTCGCAAGATTCAATAAATCTAATTCAACTGAAGACAACGGAAATTAAGGAGGTTGTAACAACTTTAAATCAACAGGAAAAAAATTACCTGGCTACGCGCTAAATACTGCGAAAATTGTAGCCGAGTTACTTGCTTGATGCAATGTTCCTAATTGGATATATCCCTTTAGTAACACAAGGAATCATGATCGCAGATACCGTAAAGATAAAAATCAACCAGTCTATATCTAGAGAAAAGTACCCTATTATCCACCTCTTCATGCTGCCAAAGCCTCTCCTATTCTTCCTCCTGACAGAATATGTAGTTCGTATTTCTATGATGGCTATGGTCGCCATAAGATGGCTTTTTGGTTTTTACCACATGATTATTGCCTCCTTAGATCAACATTCTTGATGTAAGTAGCAAATTTGCTACTATTTTGTTCGGTTTCTTTAGGAAGCAATTGGTTCTTTTGCAGCCGACTATCGTTCCTTGTGCATACAATGCATATGGTCCTTGAAATATGCAGCAGCGCTTACAGCAAAGCGATGAGAATATCCAGCAGTGTTTACATCAGAGTGAAACACGACTTACTCAACTAGCGGAACAGAATTTACAGCATATGAAAGAAATGTCTGAGTTGGTAGACAGGAAAGTTTGTGAAATTGAGACAAGGGCATGAATCGTTCGAAAAATCTGTAGAACAAAAATTCATTGAGAACGAGCACAATAGAATGAATTTAAACAGCAAGTAGAACAAATGATGCACATACTAACTACAGCAAGGTTAATTGGCTATGCCTAAAACTGAAGCCTTCGACCTATGATGGAACCACGACATTTAGTGTCTTCAGAGCTCAGTTTGAGACTACCGCTAGCACAAATAGTTGGAGTAACCGCAAAAAAGTGGCTGCATTAAGCGAACGGCGGCGATAAAGCGAACGACGATAACAAATACGTATATAGAGACAGTAGCTAGGGTCATAATATTAGAGATAGCAGCATTGGTTTGTCAGAACCCCCACTTTAACCCCATTTTGGCTCAGTTTTGGCCACATGTATCTAGATGTTCGATAGTCGGTGGTAAAGTGCCACTGTTAATTCGTTAATCTTTTTACCGTGGTTTCGATCTTGTTTGTGAACTCCACGAGAGGTGAAACGCTGTCCACCTGTCTCTCTTCCATCAAATCTGATCCGAGTCTGGTACATTCGTCAGCTTATTCGTTGTCAGGGATACCCCGATGTCCAGAGACCCAGCATAGCTCCATCTTGTGAAGTTTGATCGCAAATAGTAATTTTCTGCAGTGTAATATTAGCTTTTAGTGTTTTGGTCGCTGCTTGACTGTTTACACATATGATTATTGTCGAGGGAATAAGCTCACCATTTATGCAGCTTGTCAATGGCATAGATTTCAGCCTGAAAGACGCAACACAAATTTGGTAGTCTAATGGACCATTCAATTGTTTGTCCGAGTAGACTTCTGCACCTGTATCCACGTATATCTTTAACCCGTCAACGAAAATGGTAGGGTAATTTCCCCTGAAGGATTGTCCTGCTTCCCATTCCCGCCTTATTGGAAAATTAATGTGGGTTGAGTTAAAATCTATCTTGGGTGTTCAAAAATCCGTCTCTTTACGACAGAGATTTCCGTCTATTTTCTCCAAAATAGCGGAGTGCCCTGAGAACTTACGTACCACCCCAGTAAAGCTTTGGCCTGCAAGTATCTGTGCCTTACGAAGCTTGTCTATTAACGACTTAGTGTTCGTGGCTTCCCACCACCCCAGTGCCCCGTACGATAGAATAGGTCTTACAACCAACGTGTACATCCAGTGCCCGAAATATGGTTTTACTAACCATTGTTTGCCAAAGGTTCTGTTTCATGTGTAAAAAGCGCTTATATCATTCCTAGACCTCGCCTCCACGTTTGTCTCCCATGAGATAAACAAAACTAGATCCGTCGTATCAGGATTAACACCAAGACCATTTCGTTTTGCCCATCCCTACAAATTACTAAGTGCAGAGTTTATCAGTTCACCGGGATTCCGGGAATAAATTTTTCTTTTATTAGGATACAAAGTCATCTGCATAAGCAACTACTTTTATCCTATCTCCTTCTAACCTGGTGAGAATTTCGTTAATAACAAGATTCCACAGAATCGGTGATAAAACACCGCCTTGTGGAGTTCCTCTTGTAACTGCCTTTCTATTGGTTGAAAGACCCAGAGATGAGTTGATGATTCTATGTTCCATCATATTGTTGATCCACTGAACCATCTTGTTATCCGTCTTGTCATCAATACGCTCTATTGCCGAACTTATTGATTTAAGTTCCACATTGTTGAAGGTGCCTAATACATATTCTTTCACATCTAAACCTATTTCAACCACCACTAACCACTTCATACAGAGCAGTTGCAACTGATCTACTTATAAGATAGGCTTGTTTTGCTCCGCTAAAGTTTTGCTCATTGATTGTGTTTTTTATCGCAAGTAAAAGTATTCTGCATTGTTTGGGTGAACAGTATATAAGGGTGGCCTAATACGCCGTTCGAATATAAAGTGATGTCTCCTTCAACTGCTTTACCTTGCCCCCGACGTTGAAATTTCTTCGCTAATGCATTCCATGTGTAGTATGTTGGCACTTCAGAGTAAAGTAGCGTATTTGCAAACATATAATTTTTCCACAATGAGAAACATGCAGTTAACGTTGTTGGCCATGGTGACTATGCTCTTGCATCCCCATTTCCTGTCGTGAAGTACACACACTTTCTATTTTCAATAGGTACTGCCATTAGAGCAACTGTATGATGGCGGTCATGGATTGGAAATGGTAAAATTCATTCATTACTACTAATGTAGCATCCCACTTGATATTGGTGGATTTCAGCGAAAGATGCTATTGCATTTCCAATTCCAAAAACTGCCATATCGCTTCCTTTATTGACATATTTGCAAACTTTCGTCTGTTGGATAATTATGTTGCGGTGGTGGCTATTGGAGTCAAGTTTCTTCCTTCTTGTCGTCGCCTCTGTTGTTGTTGGTGCAATTGATTACACGCTGGTTGTCCCTTGACCTGTCTATAAGTCCATGTGGTATGTCTCGGTTGTTTCGCACTGGTGATGAGCTTATGGAATGTTTGGGAAATACCCTGATTGTCCTGATGGTATGTCGCCTTAACTGTGCGGACCTACTTGCGTTTGGGTCCGCCCGCATTCTTCTCCCGAAGTCCATGTGTGGGTTCTTGTGAAGTCCTTCTCTGTATGCTTTTGTGGGATTCATTGTGGGTTTTCGCGCTGCATAGTCCGTGGCAGGTGAATTCGTTCGTGAGACTTATTCCAATGTTACCTCCTGATCGCCACACCTCAGTGTCAATCCCAGGCGTTTCATTAAGTCTAGCGGATAAGTAACTCTAGCTGGTATGCCTGCCCTCCAAGCCTTACAGTCGTCTCCAATGTCTATCTGACTCTCGTAGCACTTCCGTCTGCCATACGCGCTTTGATATCGGATTTTTCCAATTTAGCGGTAGAAGTGCGTAACTTGTGTGCTAACTTTCTGCTCATAAAACTGTGTGTTGCACCTGTGTCCAGTGTCGCGGTGACGATTTCTTTGCCAATAGAAACTGCAGCGCAGATTCGTTGTTCGTCACAGTGCAATGAGTTTTTCGATGGTGAGGTGTGCTGTTTCTGTTTTGTGTCATGCTGCGACGATACTTCTCGATTCGTTGTTGCTCTTTATTGACATATTTGCAAACTTGATCGATTTCACCTCATTGCAATACTCGGCATTAACGTGTGCTCTCTACCAATGATTAGCAAAATCAACATCATTGTTTCGTACTTTTAAAGTGATGAATTTACCGCCATCTTCAGTTGATCGTCGACTATACAGTGAATATCCGTCATTGTCTGTAAAAATCTCGGCAAGTAAGTCTCTTGGGTATCGTTTCATGCTTTTCCAGTCAGACATGCATGTGGACTACGAATCATCTTTTTGGTGAGGACTTCCAATAAGTCTGGATTAATGGCTGCATATGGTACTTCTGCTTAGATGATTTGATCATTTGTTTTGGTGTGGCCTTTTTCGATCAACAAATTAAATGAGTGCACGTGTTAAACATCTTTTGTGACATTCAATGAAATATCCAACACCGTATCTCTCTGAAAACATGATGCTTGCTGATGAAATCCATTAAAGATACATTTTTTTTTTTAAACTCGTGCAGAAATATCATGTCATTCCGATGATGGTTGTCCAGTTAATCCTTTTATTTCATCCCATGTAGGATTGCATGTTAATGTAATAAATAATTCTGAGCGCCCATATGCGGGACATATGTCATTCCATCTTGTGCGTATTGATTTATGTACCTTTGACTCCCTGTAAATGTGTCCGCTTTCACAAATCATCAATCGATATGAATAGTAATTAATAGCATTTCGTACACGATTGATTATCAGTCTTGCTTCGTATTTCTCGAGTGTTATTTTTGTTCGACAAATCGCTTTTCAATTTTGTGGCATAACTAATTTAATGGTTGTAAGGAGAGGAAATTGAGGGCAGTTCCCTCCCTCACAAATTGAGTGTTATGCCTCTGGACGCTGCTCATATACGTATATGGGCAGCTAAATGCCGTACAGGCCCATGACGCCAGACCACACTTTCCAACATCCATGTGGATACAGCGAAAACCGGTTTCTAGCTTGAGATCACGCCACTTTGCCGGTTTACACACACACGGAAAGTTGTGCGGGCATGCGTGCGCTTGGGAACCTATAAAAGCGGCAACAAGGATCAAATCGATCTCTTTTGACAGACATCTCTCGTTGGACAAACATCAGCGCTACGGAAAAGAACTCTCGTCGTAGAAGACACCGCGGAGATCCTCTTACGAAGGAAATCAGAGAAATACTGAGGAACTCTGACTCAGAGGTAAGTGCTCAGACAAATCTGGACAATAACGACTAAACGAATCAATCATTCGCGTCGAACGAACCTGAGCGGCCAACACCCCGCGACGTACACGTAACTAACGACATAGCGAATCATTTTACTGACGACTTGAGTGAATCAATCATTCCAGCCGGACGCACCTGAGCGGGCCAACGTTGACTGTCATTACAGGACCCGCGACATCGAGCACGCCTTTGAAAGGAGTACAATTTCCTGTTATTAATAGTTTGTAATCAAGATTATAAATAAATAAAAAATAAATATGAAGATTATTTTTGTAACGAATTTATTGACAAGACAAGTTACAACAGTAGTTGCAATTGCGTATGTCAATAAATTTTTCACAAAAATAATCTTCATACGAGGTGTGATCAAAAAAGAACCGTTATTGTGTGATCAAAAAATAAAGTATTTATTTGTTCATCAACAACTATCTTGTCCCCTTTAAAGTATTCCCCTCAGATATAATACACTTATTTTAGCGTTTTTTCCAATCTTCGAAATACTTCAGAAACGCATTTTTTGGTATTGCCTACAGCTCCTGTTTCGATTTTTCTTTTATCTCCTCAATCGTAGCAAAACGCTTTCCTTTCGTCGGTGTCTTCAGTTTTGGAAAGAGGAAAAAGTCAGCGGGGGCCAAGTCCGGTGAATACGGTGGTTGAGGCATGATAACGGTTTTGCTTTTGGCCAAAAACAGCTCCTGAGCGATGTCCATGCGACGTTGTTTTTGCTCAAAATTTAGCAATTTTGGAACAATCTTCGCTGCCGCACGTTTCATGCCTAAAACATCCGTAAAAATTGCTTGGCATGAGCCGAACGATATGCCAACATCATCAGCAACCTCTCTGATAGTGATTCGACGATTATCCAAACTCATTTTCTTCACTGCGTCAATGTTTTCATCGGTTGTTGACGTGCTCGGGCGACCAGGACGAGCATCGTCATTGACATCTTCTCGGCCTTCCTTAAACCGGTTATACCACAATTGAACTTGTGTTCTGCTCATAGTAGACTCGCCAAAGGCCACAGTCAACATTTCAAATGTCCTTGCGCATTTAATTTCATTTTTTACACAAAACTGAATACAGTTTCTTTGATCCATTTTTTCGAATAGTACAAAATCGAAGAGCACAACAAAACACGACTAACCTTTTTATCTGTCAAAAACAAACTGACAATCCAAAATGGTTGGTATTGCCAACATATATAACAGACATGTGTACCAACATAAAAAAAAAATGCGAATATCGAACATACGTAACTCACGAAAAGATGATTTTTTGATCACACCTCGTATACACAGAATTGACGACTATCGACTTACTCACATTTACAGAAGGAAAAGGTGACAACTATGTCTACTGACGAATCTTCACAAGAAATTGTAAACGTTATAGAATGGATCCTTAGAAGGTTAGTGTGATCAGGCTTAATTAGCCTGCCACTAACAAAAGCAATGTACTATGACACCACTGAAATGTAATAAAAACAGATAGAGAGACCTAACGGAATAAAAGAGGGGTAATAATGAGACAGAGTTGATTATAGTGTGTGGTGGAATGACGCAGTACATGAACAGAATTTGATCAGTCAGTTCACCACCTGCAGTTAGCGTAGTTGTCTGGATGAACAGATTACAACAGCTGTAGACCCAGGTTCGATTCCTGGGAGGGTTCATAATTGGTCTGCTGTTGATTTCTGAGACATAATAAAAAATGCTTGGGGAAAAATTGCCTTTCATTGAAAGATCTCTGATGAGAACAAGTGGCGTGTCCGAAATAGCTATAAGATCTGCCAAAAAATGTTTCAATAATTCTTCTTCTGAAAAATTATTACGGTGGCATAACCACATACGCAATTGCAACTACTGTTGTAACTTGTCTTGTCAATAAATTCGTTACAAAAGTAATCTTCATATACACAGAATTGACGACTATCGACTTACTCACATAAAAAATAAATAATTTAAACAACAGAGATATCTTAGTAACGAACCCTGGCAAGCCGCTGAGTATACCTCAGCCTTAGAATCGAAAAGACCCCGTGTCGTTACATGGTGAATTTAATTATTTGGGACAAATTTTCAAATTCAATGTGAATCTTTCTAACTAAAATTTAAACTTTCTGACTAAAATTTCCATTTATTAAGGTTTCCTTCTCTTCTGAGTTTCCACAACTTCTAGAATGGGTATTGTACGGTCTCTGCAATTTCTCTGCATTTCCCCGTCCCCACGCCCAGGTCTTGACTCGTCCGTATAAATGGGTATATCGTACTCCATTTGGAGTTTCCTTCTCGACCACAATTTTCTTGAGGGAAATCTAACCTTGAAGTGCTTTTTGAAGTCCAGTTGTGGTACTATGTAATGTGTCGTCATTTGTGTTAATTCCCTCGGCACTGTGTATAGCACCTTACCATGACCGTACGTTCGCTCAGACCAGCAGTTTGTCGCTTTTAACCTTAGCACACTGTTGCAGGCTACGTTCTTCATATACAGGTCGATAGGGAGGATGTGTAGCAATACGTTGATTGCCTCCACTGGACACGTTCTCAGGCTCCCTACAATGCCAGTGGCAGCTGTTCTTTGAACTCTACTAAGTCTCTGAACGTTATAGCCCTTGTCTAGAGCTGGCCACCAGACTATTGAACCGTAAGTTAGTATTGGACGCACGATTACTTCGTACATCCAGTGAGTGATATGGGGGCGTAGTCCCCATTTTTTCCCAAACATTTTCTTGCATGCGTAGAAAGCTACGTGGGATTTCCTGATCCGTAACTCTATATTGGTTCTCCAATTTAGCTTTGGGTCCAGAATAACTCTGAAGTATTTCACTTTCTCCGCTAGCTTTAGCTGTTGCCGGCTTCAATGGTCTCCTGACTGGAGTGCGTGGTGCAAAGCACCGGGGTGGTTTTTGTGTTTTTTTGTTTATGTTTCGTTTCCATCTTTTTCGTACGACTGCCCTCCCCCGAAGGCTTGGGTAGGGAAATGGCGGTCCACCGTGCCAGAGCCGTATGCCACGGTAAGGCCACCGATACTCCCCGATGCGGCCTGGTGCGTCACGCACTAACGGTCTTGGTAGAGTATAGGCTAAGGATCCAACAGAGCCAGTGGCGTTTTTGGTAGCAACAAACATTTGGGAAGAATCAACTATATTATCTCCGTCAGAGAAAGTTGAACAAAGCACGGACCTCCTCATTTCGCCCAAAATAAAATTATTTTCGAAAAGCTTCTCTTTTGGGTCACCTATTTCAGAAAATTTAATGCTATTGTTATACAATTTTATTTACTTTAATTAAATACAAACAAAATTTCTTCTGCTTCAAGAAGCAAAATAATTTAAACAAATTGTTAACGGCTTATCCAAGTTTATTAACAAATCTAACAAGTATATTTGTTGATCATCTTGTACACTAAACAATTCCATGCAGCATTATGTACACTTTTGGTTTACTACAAAAACGAATTCAGTTCGCTAGGATTCGGCTATGATCACTTTTCCACATTTACTTGCTCACTGATTTAATTTTTATTTTAATTTTTATTTTAATCATACAAGAAGTTATAAAAACTTATGCTGTACATTGAACTTAACCACAATTGTATCTTAAATTAAAAACCTAAAGGTAAAATTAATACTATTGACAATCATTAGAAAACAACTAACAAATATAACAAAAAACAAGAAAACTATATAATAAATTAAAAACAAAAGATAAAAAAATAAAAAAGGAATAGGATAGTAGAACTAGGAAGGAAAAGAGAAGAAATACAGCGTCAAGTGTTGCTAGGAAAATAAAGATAAATAAGATGCTTGAAGTTGTTGTGACTCACAATATTTTTAAATTATTAGGTAAAGAGTTCCATAGTCTAGTGGTGCCAACGAAAAACATTCTAGCCGAGTTTCGATCTCGATGTCAATTGTGTAGTCGCTTATATATTTCTTGTATACCAGAACTTCCTCTAGCCTTCCCAGCCGGCCCAAAGCTCGTTAACGTTATCGAAAACGATAGTAAACCTTCGTAATTTACGAGCTCGTTTACGATTCGTAAACGATTCGTCTTGCGTTCTTAATTTGCCACGCAGAAGTCTCGTTTGCGATAGTCGTAAAAGTATCGTAAATGATATCGAGAACGAGACTTTTACGAACTTTTAATATCCTGTTAAAATTCTGTACATTAATTTAAAAATATTGGTTTTTTTTTTAACACATTTAATAAGAATAATTCACTTTGTTTTACAGGCATACATATAATTTCAGTAGTATATAATTATAATGTATAGATTTTTTAATTCAAGTAATATAATGTAAAAAATTTAAAAGTAATGGAATTTAATTGGCTTGATTATATTTGAAAATTTACGAACGGGGTGATATATATATATATATATATATATATATATATATATATATATATATATATATATATATATATATATATATATATATATATATATATATATATATATATATATATATATATATATATATATATATATATATATATATATATATATATATATATATATATATATATATACATATATATACATATATATATATATATATATATATATATATATATATATATATATATATATATATATATATATATATATATATATATATATATATATATATATATATATATATATATATATATATATATATATATATATATATATATATATATCTTCTCTTCGTTTCCCTGAAACACTATATTTCACTCACACACTATTATATATATTAGTTACCTCACTTTTATAAAAAAAATGCTTTTTCAAAAATTCACAAACAATCGCAAGCAGACTTTGACTCAAAATTATAAGAAGCAAAATGGAGGGATAATTAATAACGAAAATGCTAACGTTAGTTATCAACTGAATGAGGAGCGAATTGACAATGTTCGAGAAACCTTCGTAAAAAACGTATAAATAACGATAGTTTACTACCGAAAATTCTTCGTAAAATACGATACTCGTAAATAGCGAATTTTTGGCCGGCTGGGCTGGGTTTGAACGGAGTTACGTATGTATTCTCGCGTGTGTATTTTTAGGGGTTGAAAATTACGCTTTCCATAAAACTAAGCAACCAATCAGATAGCGTGTTGATTTCGTAACAATTTCAATTACATACATATACAGTGGCGCAGAAAAGTTACATACCCCCTGGTCAAAGCTAGTTCTGGGCAATATATACATGGTATCGGAATACAATGCACATGAAATTAATCCAAACAGAAAATAATTAATAAAAATCAGGCAATAATTATGTTTTACAAAGGATTTTTTAATAAAAATTAGCAAAACCCATTTTTAATGCACAGAAAAGTCTACATACTATAAGGAAAATTCGACTTTACACTTATTAATTACGATCAAAAATGTTTCATTAGTATTTAGTAGGCCCACCTTCAAGTGTTAAGACAGCGTTCAATCTATTTTTCATAGAAAATACTAATGTTTCCGTAACTTCCTTTGGAATACGGTTCCATTCCTCAGTGAGTGCATTTTTGAGATCCTGCTTATTTTTAATCGGTTTCTTTCGGATTCGACGTTCTAATTCTTCCCATAAATGCTCTATGGGATTCGACTGGGGTGGTGAATAAAGTTAATGAAGTGCATTATACAAAAGCCATTCCTTGACAACGACGGCGGTGTTCTTGGGGTCATTGTATTGCTGGAAGTACCAGCCCGCAGTTAGACCCATTTTCCCGACCCTAAAGACTAAATTCCCTACCCCAGCCGCCGACATGCAACCCCAGACCATGACATTATCACCGCCATGTTTGATCGTTGGAAGCAAATTTTGTGGCAATAATTCTTGATTTTTCTTGCGCCACACCCTTTGTTTCCCATCACAACCGAAAAAATTAAACTTGTTCTCGTCGCTGAACATAACATTGGTCCAAAAATTATCATCCTTGTCTATACAGTTCTTGGCAAAATCTACACGCTTTGTTTTGTTCACGTCGCTGATAAAGGGCCTCTTTCTGGGCACACGGCTATGAAAATTCGCATCTCTCAGCACACTTCGGACTGTTTCTGGATGAATTGAGGCAATGGCACTCAATTACAGGCTTTTAGCTATTTCCACGGCGGTGGTCCTCGGATTTTTTTTCGCTTCTCCCATAATCAGGCGTTTAACGCGTGGCGTTACTTTCAATGGACGACCGCTCCTTGCCTTGCTTTGCAAGCATTTTGTGTGGTTGTAGTCTTTTATAACTGTTTGTACACTCGCCTTTGAACGCCCAACCAATTCTCCGATTTCTCGAAGAGATTTTCCACCGGTGCGATACTTCATTATGAGTTGGCGCACTTCTATGCAGATTTCCTTACCCGTTTGGTTCATTTTTGCCAATTTACGCGCTTTTGTTACAAAAAAATGTATGTATCTCTACTTTTTCCATGTAACGGTATATTTCAAAAACGCTCACTATAATTGGTAGCTCTGTTTACAACGCACGGTTTCAATTTCAAGAATTTAGAAATTGACCGTATGTAGACTATTCTGTGCATTAAAAATGGGTTTTGCTAATTTTTATTAAAAAATCCTTGGTAAAACATAATTATTGCCTAATTTTTATTAATTATTTTCTGTTTGGATTAGTTTCATGTGCACTTTATTCCGATTCCATGTATATATTGCCCAGAACTAGCTTTGACCATGGGGTATGTAGACTTTTCTGCGCCACTGTATGTATGCTATAGCAGCAGCAATTTCGGGCTACGAGCCATGTGGGCGCTTATTTGTTATATATGTTTATGTTAATGTTAGTCATTTTATTAATATTAAAATTAATTATAGCATTTTTTAAGTACCACAGCTTTTTATATTTTATGGTTTATGTTTATCGCTACGTGTAGTAGTTGTAAGTTTGGTATAAATATTTTTTGTAATATTCCAGTTACTGAAATTACCAATGAAATTGTTTTTACAGTATTCTGTTTCCTGACTTGTTTTGTGTTTATTGTGTATGTTTGTGTCATTCGGGGTGCTTACCTCAATGTGTGGTATCCGGTCTATTACTGGTTATGGTTTTTTGTATGTATGGAATAGGTCACGGTTTTCTACTAGTTTCACTTTGATAGCTATTTCTTGGTGCAGTATTTTTGCAAATGTGTTACGTCTGTATTATCGGTTCCAGCAAGAAGTGGGCATCCTGCATTATGTGGTTTCTCTGTGTATTTGGCATCTTCAGCATTTACACCACTCGGATCTCTTAAGATATATTTTTAGTACTTTTGGTGAGGAGAGACCGATCCTGTATAGCGATTATGAATCCTTCTCTTTCAGAATGAAATTCTTCTTTGCAACCAGGTGTAGTTGTTTCTCTTATCGATGTTTTGATCGTCCAATATTTGGAGGTGCTTGCCGTGTAGTTGTTTCTGGCCCACATGGGTTTATTTTCATCTAAGGTTGTGTATGTGTTGTGTATTTGCTCTGTATTGTATAGGTTTCGTGGCGTATGGTTTTATCTGCTAAGACATTTGCTTGTTGTAGATTGGATGTTTGTATGTGGAATAATTGTCGGAGTTTGTTTATGTGATTGCTGCGCAGATTGTGGATGCCTATTAATCCTCTTCTTTCTTTTATTTTAGGTATTGTCATTCGTTGAATACATGATTTGGGGTTTAGTTTTCTATGTTTTGTTAACTGTATTCTTGTAGCTATTTCTATGTTGTTAAGATCTTTGTTTAACCAGCGTATAATTCCAAATGAGTATGAGACAGTGTTGATATTTCAAATTTTTTGAAAGTTCGAAAATGGAAAAAATTTTTATCTTTTTCAGTCCGAAAGTACCTAAAGTAGTTATGAAATGGTTTTTACATAATTCGAACATGTCTCAATGGCATGAGTCGATTTTACAAATTTAGTTTTAAAAGCATAAAAAACAGTATAGTAAATTTCAATTTTATATTTTAAGTGTGTTTATGGATACCAAAAGTAAACTCAACAAAAAAAGGAATTAGATACATAAAGATTTCATATACTAAAAAGTAAACGTATATTAAACTAAATCATATTAAAGAGTTTGAAATTATTCGATCGACAGACGACTGAAATTCCATTATAATTGTATGTGAAATTCGTAAATCTAAACCCATTTATTTAAAAATATTTCATTGCATGATTTGAATTTTTCAGTTTTATGTATTCAGATTTATGAATTTGACATGCACAGATGATTTAATTTCAGTCGTCTGTCAATCGTATTAAAACATGAATAACTCAAGATATTTCTAAACTTATAAAAAAGCATTGAAGGATTTTTTAAATTTCATACTTGTGTACTTCATTCCAATAATTGATTCTCCTCGAAATCTTACTTTGGTAGATTAAAGTCATTCATTGAAAATACATATAAATTCTTGTTCTTGTTCCAAGTTGAGAATGCCAAGCAAAAAACTACTTTTTATTTCACCACTCATGACGCTAAATACAAGACATTCATTTAGTATAGATCTACGGGTTTTAAGAGAGGGAGAGAGGAATAAGTTTAAAACGATTCACATTCGAGGGAAGTTGAAAAAGGCATATCTAGGACACCACACAACACTATTCTAATGGTGGGCGTACCAAGGAAGTGTACAGAAGTTTAGTAAAAAGGCGACTCCTTTCTTCAACGTTTTATGATGCCATTTGTTAACTATAGTTGCAACGTGTTTAACAAAAGTAGTTTTTTGGTCAACGGATGACAATAGTTGATTAACAATGAAGGAAGCATGAGCAGAGTGGGATGATCTGGAAAAACTCGTTGGTAAGTATAATATTGTTTTTGGCTTTTATCGAGGTAGTTATTTTCGTGGTAAATGTGAACTTTGGTTTCATCAATATTACCCTTGGTTATTGGAATTACATGGAAATTGTTGGGACCGATAGTGGAGATTAGGGAATTTAGTTAATTGTTGGAGCTGTGTTCTCGGAGATAAATTGGTGGTGGTTGTGGTTGGTTTTCTAGTTTTTCATTTGTTGTATCATCTATATTTGTGAGTAGTACAAATCGATTTTGGGATAAAAAAGGGTTTTGATTTTCTTGGGCTTTCCAAAATTTGAAAGTTTCTTATTTGCTTGCTGAGAGCTTGACTTACGCTTAATTTATACGTAAATATATATACCAGTATATATTGGCGCTTTTATTTTTCGCTCAATTATAAGAGATTGCGTTTGGGAATAAATATTATTTCCATTCTGAATATTGCATGTGCGTTGCAGCGGGATTCCTCAATTCCATTGAGAATGTGTTGGTGGTTCAAGTTGGAGCGACCAAGCCGAAGCCGTACAACCATTTTTAACTCTATACAGCAGCTCGATGCAGGAAGGATTGGTTTCGTTCTTGAGGGGTTAGTAGCAACATAACAGCGTGGAGTATTAATCCAGTCCAAAATTTTCCTATGACACAGGTGTTTGCTTAATATTTTATGTATATCACTCTTTTTTAGGAAAGAAGATGTGTGTAGTAGTTCTTTGGCTTCTCACTTATTCCCAAGTGTGACTAGGTGTCCACATTATTTTAATTTTGTCACTGTGTTGGATCAGTATTTCACGAATTAATGTTACCAGGAGACTTTCTGGAGCGCGGCAATAGATGAGTAGCTGTCTGTGCAAATCACGAATTTGCCTTTTATGGGTGATGCGAATTCTACACCCTTCAAAACCGCGGAAGCTTGAGCTGTGAAAAGAGAGCAGAAGTGATTAAGATGTGCAGCTGCGATGGTGTTGCCGTTGTTATCGACTACTGCGAGGGAAGTGTGTGCTGTGTTCCGATTTAGACCCATCTGTGAAGATAAATTTCCAGTGCTTACATTTCAGCTCTTCGTAATATTCTAGGGCGAATTTTTGGTATACGGTATGTGCTATGGAGTGTTTGTCGTATTTATCAAGTCTTAGAAGAAATAAGGTCCGAATGAGGTGCCACGGAGGAGTTTTATTGGGAATATTTAGTATTGGCGATTTTGATAAGTCCATCTGCTTGGCATAGTTGATGCATCTAATAAGGGTAGATTCGCGACTGAAGTTACATTTATAATGTATGGTGTTTTTGACATTGTGGTAAAGGATGTTGTTGTTGCAGCAGAGGAGTTAGAATTACTCTCATCGTGTTATATATAGCACGATCAGAGATCGATGGCAGCCAAGCTTCTGTTAATAGAAACTTAAGAGGCAAGAAACTTAAGTATGCACGAATGCTCCTGCGAACTGCAGTGTGGTATGGTGGGCAGACTCTCTTAATATTTCTTTTCGTACATTGGCCATAGATTGAAAGACTATAATCAATTTTTGATAAAATAAGTGACCTTGTTACCTTGATTAGTGTTAATACGTCAATTAGACTATGCTTAGAAGAAATTTCTAACATAATTACAATGATCCTTAAATGTAAGTTTTAGTCGAAAATTAATCCTAGGATATTAAAATAATCGACTTGTTTGATATCTACATTATTAAATATTAAGCCTTTTTAAGTTATTACAACTATTGCTTCTGAAAATGTATAGAGTTTTGCATTTATCGTATGAAATTCTAGCGCCTGAACCTGCAGAACAGAGTGAAATGTCATTTAAAATCTCACGAAACTTATTATTGGTTACATTTAAGTTTTTTGAGAACAAGCCACATAATGCGCTTGGAAACAATTTTTTCCAATATTTTCTCCATGCATGGAAGAAGCGATGTAGGTCTGTAACCGTGGATTTCTGTTGTGGATATATTACGTTTGGGAATATAAATGATAGAAGCACATTTCCATGCTTGCGGTATATACCTTGTGCAAGTATGTTATTATAATGAGATACAAGTGTACTTTGTATGTTTAATGGAAGGTGTTTGATTGTTGGTTAGCAAAGAAGGCGGTCTTTTCATTCAATGACGCTAGTGCAGCTTCAAACTCGTATTGAGAAATTTCGGACTCAATTTGATTCGCATCGAAGGATGGGTTGTAATGTCCGGAGTGTGCTATTTTTGGATGAAATTAAGTTAGATTGGAAGTTAGAGTTGTGGGAGTAATTATACCTAGTGGATGCAGTTTAATTGATTATATCTTTAGGAGAGAATATGTGACCGTTATTGACTTGATAAATTGGATGTTATTGTGTTTGTATGAGCTTGAAAGACGTTTTATGTCTGACAATTTTCTTTTTTGGATTTGATAAGGGAGTGTTGGTTCCTGGGAGTTTTTCAAGGCTTGCCCTTTTGCATTCTCATGATTTTTTCTTGAACTGTGCTCGATTTTCTATAGTTAATAAAGTTACAAGTGGTTCTGTTCCGTTTATATTCGAGCTAGAGAATTTGCTTTGCAGTTCGTAATATCGAAAGCCCAGAGCTCCAACTGGGTACACCAGCTTTAACAAAATGATGACTGGTTTGAGGAATTGCAAAGTGCGCTGCGTGCCGTAATCCTTTAGTTTACACTGCTGTTTCTTTATTGATAATATAAGATACAAATGTACAAATAAACATTTGTGAGAGCGATGGAATTTTACCCAGTTAGCTTTATCGGTGATAGATTTGGGTTTTGGTGTTGAATTTTTTAATAGCTGTTGATATAGCGATATCAGTGTTTAATGTGAAATGGTCACTGCCGTAAAGGTTTGAAAGTGTTTTGTAGGTTAATTTTGGTGCAATAGCACTGGATCATAATGCCAAATTTATGTGTGTGAGATTATTGTGTGTGGAAAATAGGGGTGAGTAAACCATCATTTAAAACCATGAGTGTGAGATAAGACAATGACTTCCAGGATTTTGCTCCATGATTGCAAAATAGAGGAACCCCATAGTGGACTCCAAGCATTGAAATCTCCTGCGATAATAAACGTGAAATTGTTTTAAAATATTAATATCCTGGGAAGTAAAGACTTGTTGTGGTGAAATGTAAATATAAATTATGGTAAACTTAAATTTAAAATCTATTTCTAGTACGATTGTAGCTGTACAAGATTGAAGTGTTATGTACTTATGTGAAATAAATTTTTTAATAAATTCTCCAATTCCTTGGTTGCTCTTGTTATGGGGTAAGTTTAGGAAGTATCCTGAATATTGATTTGGGGAGAGGTTACAAAGCAAGTGAGTTTCCTGCAGTGAGATAAGCCATTTGAGGTGCTCTTTGATAAGAAATTCGAGCTCATAGCTATTGTTGAAGTATTCTTTGATATTCCATTGTAGCAATTTAAACATGAAAGGGGAAAGTGGGAGAATTGGTTTGAACAATTGATGTATTTAGCTTTTTATATTTTTATATATGTAGTATGTAATAAAATATGAATATATGTAATATGATTAATTGCTTTTTACATATTTATTATAAATTAATGACATTTGTTGTTGTTTTCTAAGTTAGAAAGAGACGATTGCCGAAGGGCAAATAGGTTAGTTTCGAGTGCTCAGAGAGGGTCAAGTTTAGAAGAGTCGTCAGAGGGGAACTATTACTGTATTTATTGTTAGATAATGTAACAGACGAGTCTGAGTTTATTTATGAGGAAGAAGAGAAGGCTGAGGTGGTTTCGTTTGGATTGTGGTGTTTTTTTTGTGATTGAGAATTATTTTCTATATTGAGGTTGTTATGTTATGTTTAGAGGTTGTGATTACGGGTGTGCTATTTTTGTTTTCTGGTTTATAATTGGAGTTTGATTTTAATGAATAATGTTTTGAGGTGTTGTTGGTATCTTTTATAGCATTGTCTTTTACAATAGAAGAAAAAGAAAGAGTAGAGTCATTGATGTTGTAGTGGCTGTTCTCTTACAAGGCCGATAGCATTGCGCATAGAACAATGTTTTAAATTTTTGTTTTTAGAATCTCTTTTGCTTGTAAAAATTTGGGACAAGTTTTGTGCGAGGCTGAGCCGGTTTCCAATCAGTTAGTGCAAAGAGAGCGAGTGCTTGGTGGAATTGCAATTAACGCAAGCTGGAGATTTTTTGCAGTATTTAGCGATGACTCCCAGCAATTGAAAATTCTTGCACCGCATGGGATTGGGAATATACTCTACCGTTTACTGTACGCCAAGAAATTTAAATTTTTACCGGGATATAATATAGGTCATATAGGTGAGCAAGACCACGCCACTGGATACAGTTTTGTTTTCAATGGTTTTGTTAAACTTATATGCCGAAATTACTCCTTGTGAAGATATTTCTTTGACGATTTCACTCTCAGCTATGATATGGGGCGTACACCGTACTTTTGGTGCAGTTCAATTTTTCATGGAACTTGGCCCTATGGCACAGATACCATGGAGTTCTTTTGCTGCGAGGAACTTTTCTGTTTCTGGGTGTCTTTAACGAAGAGTAAAAGATTGCCATCGCGAATTTCAGACAACACTATTTTCCTTCTTTACTGCGGAGAGAGAAGGAAAGTCCGTAAAAGTTTTATGTGTTGTTATTTGCTTTGGGGGCTTTGCCGAGTAAGGCAAAACGGTTATCCCCTAAGTTAGGTTGCCTAGGGGTCATACCTTTGCTATATCACTTTTTTGTTGTTCACTTGTTATTATTATTATTATATCTTACACCATAATTAATTATGAATGCAAGGTGTTGGGGCAAATGAGCACTAGCTACTGAGGCCTTCGACTCGAAGAGAAAATGATTTTTGGGAAAGAAGCATTTTGGAGACAAGGCCTGGGGCAGCATAGCAGTCTAGCTTACCACTAGACCACAGAGAGCGGCCGGAACTTGCATCTATTCTATTCTTAGACATGAAATTTCTGTAAATGTGTTTCAAAAGATATGTCAATCTTGCATTAAGTACATGAATCTTAACCTCATCAGATTGTATTTCGATGTTTACATCATTAATAATTTTCAGTATGTAGGATAAAAAGAGAAAATACATTTTTATGATTGGGTCAGAAAAAATGTCTGAAATTACTGAGTTAAATTCGTTACCGTGTCGCGATTCAAAAGTCACAAAGTAGAAAATAGGGGACCAACGGTACCCATTGCTCCAAAATTCGACAAACAACCTTCTAAATTGGGGAAACAGACAACAAAATAATTTAATGGTCAACTGTATAATTTCAAGGGAAACTGACCTGCCTAATTTTTGTTTTTGTGTCAAGAATTTCTGCTATTAATTTATTATGTTTTTGCTTTCTATATATTTAATGATATTTTTGGATCTATTGCCTTTTTTATATTGTGTTAGCCGTCCCAAATCTTTTCTGAGATCATTAATTCTGTTCTCGATCCGAGTTTGCCATTTAGGTTTTCTTGGGCTGTGTGATTTTTTATTATGTGGTAGGGGTTGCTGGTCGTTAATGGTTATTGTGATTATTGCGGCTATGTATATCTGAGTATTTTTTTAAATTTATTTTTATTTTTTTTTTGCGTTGAGGTCATGTGAAAATGCTTTATGCACCGTCAGCAAGGTCGTGACCGTGCTGGTGTGTCGGACTCCTCCATGGCTACCGACTAAAAACACCTCCTCTCTTCGGGAATTTCATCCGCCTTGGAAGACTGTTTCGTTATTACTTCAGGGCGGATTCTCTTTTGTTTGACTATCTGCCCTGTCGTTGTCCTCTTTCTAGCCCTTCGTCTAAGCCTCCGCTATATATTTCTTCTAGTTATGAATCTCTTGCTGGGCATCGAGATCTCCCTTCTTGGCTCGCAGGAACCCTTCTACGTATCGGGGAAATTAAGTTCCAGTTTTCTTCACATGTTAGCATTTTTTTAAAAATGTATTCAGCTGTTTGTGAACCATTACGTCTTTCGAGTTCACATCTTTTCTCTGTCAATTTTTTGGACTTGAAAAATGTATACTCCGCATCATTAGCGTCTGCGTCACTGTATATGCAAGCTGGGCTTTCAGTTTTCCCCATTTTGTGAAGGTATTTTTGGAAATAACCATCCCCGGATAGTAGCTGGGTGGCGTAAAAATTTACTTCGCCGAAATTTCGGTTCAGCCAGCTATTTAGCTCGGGTATGAGTCGTGTCGCCCACCGCATGTCCGTATGCTTCGTTACGCCATCTTTCTTGCCAGCTTTGCATGGTATCTTAAATCTTTTTTTGATAATTGGCTTTCCGATTCGCTTTTGTGTTTCCACATTTCTCCGTTTTCCAAAACTAAAAGGTCGACTAATTATCAGAACCGCCGCTTGCGAGACAGTACGGTACGAGGAGGCTACCCGTAGCGCTGCTGTTTTTTGTACTCTACTTAGAACTTTCCGGTGATTCTGATTTGTTAATACGTCTCCCCATATCTCGCAGCCGTAGAGCAGAAACGACTGTGTCACCGTCTTAAGGAGTTTACGCTTGCTCGCAGTTGGTTCACCTATATTTGCCATTAGTCTCGACAGTAATGCTGTCAAATATGCCTCCTTGATTGCCGCGTGCTTTATTTGTGTCCAGTAGGTAGCCTTCGAGTCAAGTTGGACGCCTAGATACCTTACCGTACTCTTCGTGTTGAAGATTTCTTGGTGTGTGCTTATATGCATTTCCATCAGTATGTGCTCTTTGGTGAAGAAAATTAACTCCGTGTTTTGGGTGGCTAGTTTTAGACCGTGATCGTTCATCCACATCTGTCTTCGTATTATTACCGGAGCCAGTTTGCGCTGGTCATCGCCAGTGTTTCTGGCTGTTATAACTGCCGCAATATCGTCTGCGTATCCAACCAAGTACGTATCGTCTGGCATTTCAATTTGCAGTATCTCGTCTTAGCATTTGTTCCAGAGCTCTGGACCAAATATAGAGCCCTGTGCCGCGCCGGAGGTTGTTTTCTTATATTGGGGGCTATTGTTGGTATCGTAGACCAATGTGCTGTTTTTGAGGTAACTGCGAAACATCCTCATCAAATGCTCTGGGACATCATGAACCCGGTTTTCTAAAGCATAGATCATGTTGAATGCGTTTTTTACATCCAACAACGCCAAAAGAACTTTCAGTTTGTTTCTGCAACTTCTGGTATGCGCATTTCGTACGCTTATTATGATGTCTTCTACTGCGTTGATTGTCGTTCTTCGAGGTGGGAAACCATACTGTATGTCTGATAACCCACCGGCATTTTCTATAGCTTGGGATAATCGCGGTTTTATTAACTTTTCTAAGAGCTTTCCTGCTGTATCTAACATACAAAGTGGGCGATGTGAAGATGGTTCTTCTGGGTCACCTTTTCCCTTGCCGATGGGTACCAACTTTTGAGTTATCCACACTTCTGGGAAGACAACAACCGTCAAGCAGGTGTTGTACATTTTAAATGGCAGCTGTTGGCGCTCATTTGCGTGAATGTTCAGTATCTTGGAGGGAATACCGGTCGGTCCAGGCTCTCTGCGGGGTTGCTGCCTTGATTAGCTCTTGCTCACTAAAGAGTTCTGGCGAGTCATCACTTCCATGCGTGGTTGATTTTCCTCGTCTAACTTCGTGCGTTGGAAAGAGCGTATTTACAATGTGTTCCATATTTTCTACTGGCAAATTAGCTGTGTGGGGGCTTCCATGTAACGAATTTGTTACCAAAACCCCATGGGTTTTTGTTAATGTCGCTGCGAAGATCTCTCCCATTTCATTTTCTTGCTTCAAATTATCTCTAGCTAGAGATTTTTCTTGGCTTCTTTGTATTCTTCGGCCTCGTCGATGAAGTTACCGTGCCGTTTCGCTCTCGTGTATTTTCTTCGGATGCGGATGCATATTGCCCTTAGAGTGCTTATTTCAGCTGTCCACCAATAGGCAGCTTCCCTTTTGCCGTTTCTTCCAGTTTTAGACATTGACGTCTCTCTCGCGTCGCTCGTCTCGCTGAATGTGCAGCAGAGTGCGTCAATAGCAGCTAAAAAATGGTTCTGCCTGAGTTTTGATAGATTCCACTTGCGTGTTCCTCTTTGCCTTTTGTCGGTATCGGCATCTATGCTTCTCTGTACACTGTGCGTCATATATTGGTGGTCACTTACGGTGTAATCCTCCAGGACTTTCCAATGTTTCATCTTGTTGTTTATTTGATCAGATATAAGTGTCTCCTCGCATCCTGCTTTTCTGTAAGTTGTTGCCATTCCCGTGTTGGCAACGGTTAGCTCATGTCTTCTTGGATTCTTCCTCCTCTGGAATTTGTAGTAGACATTCCCCATTCTACAGCCTGACCGTTGAAGTCACCAGTGATTATAAAAGTTCCACCAACGCGTTGCTGCGTCTTCAATGTTATGGAGTGTTGTTTTGTATTCTGCGATGTTGGTTATTTGGAACAGCACATGATGGTATATTCGCTGCTTTTCATCCAGACAAAACAATCTCCTATTCCGTTGCTTGTAATTTGAAAGTTGGCAGCTTTCATCGCCCATATAGCTGCTGTTTTGGTCGTGTCTTCAACCCAAATACCATTTTTAGCCTAATTGTGCTGTTCGCTAATGACGGCCAGATCCGCTTCATGTTCAAGCATAACTTATGTCATCATTGCATTCGCTGTCTAACTACTTATTTGCGTGTAATATCTTCGCCATGTTGGGGCTGGTTTCTTGTTAGTCAAGCATCTTCTGATACCAGGAAGGTGATCTGTAGGTTCCGAGCATTCATCTACGCAAATACAGCATCTAGGGGTTTTAGTGTATTCTTTTAGCTTCCGCAACTAATGGATAAACCCTGTCCTTTACAGTTATACTGTGTGTGGGCCAGACCAAAACATCTGAAACATCGTGTTATGTTGTCCAGTCGTTTTACCCTGCAATACATCTAATTTATCTTTACGCGTTGCTGTGCAATGATGATGTTTGCAGCTTCTGCAGCCAACGTAACAAAAGCTCGACGTTGTTCTCTGCTGTTTGTGTTTGTAAGCATTACCATTACATCTTCGTTTTCATTTCGTAGCGCTTGTTTGACTGCAAGTATTACTTCTTCTGTGTCGGTAAGGGTGTCCAGATAACTGATTTTTACTGATGTTTTATCTTTTAGGCCAGACACGGTTGCAGCACCATTTAAGGAACCTTTAATTGCTTCGCAGAATTTTTCCGTATTTCCTCCTTCTAATTAAAGAAAGATAGCTCCTCCCCTTGTCTTTCTGACAGACCTAATCGTTACTACTGCTCCTTCTGGTTTGACCGTTTGCTTCAGATTTCTGAGAACGTCAGCGTAGCTCCTACCTTCGGCGCGTTTCACCAGTACTACCTGTGATCGTTTTCGCGCCGTGGTATCTTTCTTCTTGTGTGTTTTCGCCTTGCCTTCATTTGCTTTCTTGTTTGTGTGCTTCGTTGTCCTCTTTATCCTTGAATTTTTTTTCCGGTCCACCGTCTTCCACTCATCGGGCTTTCTCAAACCTTTTTTTCTCATTTTCTTTCCAGCCTTTTCTGTAGCACGCAATTACATCCATTAGTTCACACAGTTCCTCGGCTCTATCTTGGATTTCGTGGTTGATGTTTCTCGATCGTTTAATCACTTCTTTTATTTTTCGGAGTACAGTTTTACATTTTTCCAGCGTGTCCTCTTCTAACACTCTCATCTTATAAATTTGCTCTAGTCGAGGAGCAAATTCTGCAGCAATGGGCGACGTCGCTAAAATGCTGGGTTCCTTTATTTTATCTTTCTTTATGTTTTCCGGTGATTGATGTTCTGGTGAGTGAGCGGTTTTATTACTCCTCTCAAACACAGCACTGTCAAACACAGCACACTTCTCTCCTTCTTTGCCTCTTAATGTGTTGGGTGGTGGTAAAGTAGTCATCATGTTTGTTGGGTCCCCGCTATGGGCGGCTAACTCCAATTGTGTGTTCAGTCATCCATTTAAGTCAACGTGGTTGTCTATACTAAGTAGGTCACGCTAGGGTCGATGCAAAACCTTATGGGCGTTTGCGTACAGTGCCAGGACGAATATTAACTGGGAGTTATCTCAACCGGACCTGAACGGCCATATAAATGGCGACGAGTGTAGAACGTACCCATAGACCTGCCAAGGTTTTAACAGGACGGTGGCATCTGCAGCATTTACCTGAAAGCCGTTTCCACAGGATGCTACTCTTGTGTATTAAGGTAACAGAATAATGCAATCGTCAGCCCAAAAGCAATCGTCTCATCCAAAAATTGTGTTCAAAATCGTATTCCATATCCATAGTACAGGGTCGTTTCCGTTTGATATCGGAGACCTTCGTTACCGCAAGTAAACGCTTATATCGGTTTTTTACTTCCCGAGGCTCTTGAAGATATTTGTCCTTCGCCTTCCCCACGATTGTCAAACCCCTTCATCATTTCCAGTTAGAGGTAACGCCCTTGCTGTCATCGTCTTCTCTCGTTGGCACCCATGTGCTGCATCCCATGTTGGCATTTACGAGGGCGGATTGATATTGAAGCTACCTAAGTAGGAAAAAACATTTTTTTTTTAAAAACCATTTATTTCTCAACATAGTCTCCTTTTACTTCGACACACTTAGTAAGACGATATTCCAACCTTTTTATACCATCTGAATCTGATACGATTTCGGGAACCCCTCAAAATACGCGTTAGTTTCGGTTTGAGATGAATCTTTTTCCAAAAAAAGCGTTTCAGAAGTGTTTCGAGGATTGAAAAAAATGCTGGAATAAGTGTATTATATCTGAGGGGAATTACTTTGAAAGGGACAAGATAGTTGGTGATGAATAAATAAATACTTTATTTTTTGATCACACAATAACGGTTCTTTTTTGATCACACCTCGTATATGAAGATTATTTTTGTAACGAATTTATTGACAAGACAAGTTACAACAGTAGTTGCAATTGCGTATGTGGTTATGCCACCGTAATAATTTTTCAGAAGAAGAAGAAGAATTATTGAAACATTTTTTTGCAGATCTTATAGCTATTTCGGACACGCCACTTGTTCTCATCAGAGATCTTTCAATGAAAGGCAATTTTTCCCCAAGCATGTTTTATTATGTCTCAGAAATCAACAGCACACCAATTATGAACCCTCCCAGGAATCGAACCTGGGCCTTCAGCTGTTGTAATCTGTCCATCCAGACAACCACGCTAACTGCAGGTGGTGAACTGACTGATCAAATTCTGTCCATTTACTGTCTCATTCCACCACACTCTATGGAACTCTGACTCATTATTACCTCTCATTAGTTCCGTTAAGTCTCTCTTTCTATTATATTACATTGCAGTGTTGTCATAGTACATTACATTACAAGCTTGATCGACACTATAAATTAATGTATTTTCTATATTAAAAATTAAATAAATTAACATTTAAACCTTATATATGTTTTGTTTAATTGTAGTTATCAGAGATTAAGAGGTCAATCTCAAGTTGGAGACGTACCGGCGTCATATAGATGTAACAAATGTAAAAAAGGTGGCCATTGGATTAGAAATTGTCCTTATAACGCAGGAAAGGAGCTTACTGATATAAAACGAAATACTGGTATTCCCAGATCTTTTCGGACCAAGTTAATAATAAAATTTGTTTTTATAAAGATAATTTTTAATAAATTGTTGATTTTTTATTGCAGAGTTCAGGAACCAGATTTACATGAGCTAACTGCCGTGGTTGAACAGCAGAAAATCCCCGAAGACCTGTTGTGTAGTATTTGCAATAATCTTTTTACGGATGCAGTAATGATTCCCTGTTGTGGAAGTTCATTTTGCGATGATTGTAAGAATTCAAGTGTCTGATTTTGTAATGCATTTCGGATTGCGTTTGTTAGTCCATATGCTCAAGAAAATTCGCTTTAATGCGTTTTCTTTTTGAAAGCAAAGTCGAATTTAAATATTGATATATAATTATGTTGTTTTCTTTGTCATGTGGGATAAAAATTTGTTTGTATATAAACCAAGAGAGGCGAAAGTTTGTTCGTTAAAATACATGTAAACAAAGGTGCTAACAAATGTGATCCGTTGCAGTTTTTAAAAATTTCAATTACTGAACAAACATTACTGAAAATAGGTGTTCGCACGGCTTTAGTTGAGTCAGACGAGAATGAGTGTCCTGATTGTAAAGAAAAGGGAAGTTCCCCGGGGTCTCTAATTCCAAACCGTTTTTTACGCAATTCTGTAAATACATTTAAAAATGAAACTGGCTATAAAGTTATACAACAAAAAAAAGGTAACAGATGTACATACATATCTTATGACGTGTTTAACTAACAATAATATGTTAATAAATAGAATTACAAGATGACGCTTTTCTTGGCATTAAAAATGATGATAAAACTAAGATATCGGAGGAGGTATCAATAACACAGGTTCAAACTAATGAAGAAACAGATCAATGTACGAATGATAAAAAGTTAGAACAATTACAGCCAAATGAAGAAAACATGAACCAGACAAATTTAGGTGAAAGAAATGAAAATAAGAGTGAGCCAGTCAGCTACGATGAGATTGAATCCGACTATGAAGATAACATTACTATCACAATGCCGCAAAAGCACTCGGATAAACAATGTGTGACATTTAGGGATCGAACATACCTTATGCGCAATACGCGACATCCAAAACCACCAGGAATGGAAATCTCGCATTATTTACAGGTAATGAACTTTTTTTTGCGAAGCATTTGGGGCTCAGTTTAATTGGATTTTTGGTTTGAATAATGGTAATATCTCTATTTGGATAACATGTATCTTTGCTACTAAAATCTCCAATTAGTGATAAATACGCGGTATTAAACAAAATGTTTTGAGTTTGAGAAGCTTAAATTATATACCATGAGATTTTGAAATGTTTAACACGAATGAGTGATTGTTGATTGCTATTTGAAACTGAACATTCCGAACTTTCTATCGTCATCAGCAGGTATCCAATTGAGTATAAACAAATTTATGACCGAAAGTTCTTAATAATAGTGCGTCTTGTCAACTACTAAATTATTTAGTAAAGTTAATATATAAAAATATAGTAATATGAAAATTTTTAATTCTTGAAAGTGCTGAAATATTTACTACATCCATCATGCAAGTTATAAACAGAACGTATACACGTAAATAACTACTATGGGGATGTGCGGTCTTCGTGATTTTATCAATTGTAATAACGGAAACTATTTTCATCCAGAAAATATGTATATATGATTATATAATATGTGTGCCATCAGATATATATAAACACTTTTTCGTTTCTTTGCTACCTGAATACTCTTGTCCGGTCTATTTTATAGCAAATTTTAATTGTTATTAAACATTTTACATACTAGTTTGCTTACAGCTTCTATCCGTTCACAAAATGCATATTTATTTTACTTAACGGTGGCAAAGGTTTTACAGTATTTTTATTTTTTCCATATTTTCCTTTTATTGTATCTTCTAATTTTAATTTAGAACTAAAGGGTGCGTTTGTAAATACATTCAAAGAAAAACTTTTGTCACTGGTAGGAGACCTGAAAAGTTTACAGATAGGACAGTTAGAAGAGGGCATGTCAACATCTGAGCGTCAAATAATCGTTAAAATGAATGAGAGCTATGCACTCACAGTATTTAAGAATGGTTTGAATGAGCATTTGAAGCAAACTGTTTTTGCATCTCAACCTAAGACATTGCAGGAAGCAACCAATTTAGCGCTAGAACTAGAGCAAAATTATGTTGCAAGTCAAGTGTTGCACCTTAATAGGGATAGAAGAAATGGTTACCGACCCATGAATAATAAGAATTACTCTTAACAACCAGAGAGAACGAAAAAACGGAGCCAGATATAGCAATATGCACAGTATATGTAATAACATAGACAACAATCGCTATAGAAGTACCAATATGTATCAGAACAATAGCAACCGGAATAGGCTTAATGACAATAGAAAAATAAATAATAACAATACCTATAGAAACCAAAATAGTGAAACGTGATTGCATATCAGTGAAACGGGATTGCATACTTTTAGGATCCCATCTGGAGATTGAGAATGAGTGCCCCTTGTGTGTCAAGATGCGAACTATTCGAATAAAAGCTTATTCAAGAACCATCTGTCGGTAATGTCAAAAAGAATATTCTCGACTTCTGTCGAAGTGGATAGAAACTTCTAGAAAATTCGAAAATAGCGTGGAATTTTCTACTCCAACCTTTCGAAAACTATAAAAGCGACAAGACCGTTCAAAGTCGCACGCAGTAGATCAGACATCGTAACAATGTGTACTAGAGGCATTTTAATCGAAGCAGCAGTAATTGTGTTTGTGATTTTGCAAAGTGATGAAATTAATTAGTAAATAAAGTGATTCATGAGTTGTGAAATAAAGTGCAAATTGTAACTAAGTAAACTTTAAGCCTAATATTAAATGTGTAAATTGCAATAGTTAAATAAAGCTAATTATTTTAATTTAACCAGCGGATGTTTAATTACTACACAATCCAGTGGTACGAGTGCGAGTACAGAGAGTTAGAGGAATTGTCAGGAGGGCAATTTTGTAACAGAGTAAATTGTCAAGAGGGCAATTTCGTAACAATAGGTTTAATGTAAGGTTAGGTTAAGTTAGACTGACCGGCCGTTAAGGCCACACATACACGTACAAGGTCCTTTGCGGTGCCAGATGGATATTCATTTAAGAACTATAGTATGAATCGTTGAACAGGGAGACGCTCTTAGCAAATTTTAAGAGAGAAACTATCCCTATTTGTGCGACCTCTTCTAGTCCTTCAAACCAGGGGGCTCGCAAATGTGATAAGCGCGGTTTAGATATTGCGGGGCATAGACGTATTAGGTGCTCCCCACATTTCCTGCATTCATTATTGCTTATGATTCCCGTGTACAACCGTTACACAGTGACCTGCGAGTATTCCTACTACCGTTCTGCAATCCTTCCTCGGAAGTGCCAGTTCTGTGTGCCGTACGGTTTGCACATGAGCTTTGCGATCTTACATGTGGCAATACTCCACCGTTCTTTCACCTTTCTCATCATGTCATCTTCAATACGGCTGTTGATCATTCTTAGAGGCATTGTCTTGACTACTCCCTTAACCATGTTCGGTGTCCGCGCGTTACTGCGGTCGGTCAGCCCCACTATCAGATGTCGTTTAGCAACTTCACTGGCCGCAGCCGCAGCTTTGCGCATTCTCGGTTCTGTCTGCTTGTCCACAACCCCCTCTTTTTGCTTGTGCCTCTTACTGGAGGGGCCTTCGCTTTCTGTGGAGCGTTGACGCTTGTTCGACGCATTCTTCTCGATCCAATTTGTGAAAGATGGGATTCTACTTCGGTCCACTAGCTCCGAGGATGTGCATCCTGGCTTACCTGCAAAGTGGACCCCGCCCTTCTCCACAGTCACTTTGGCCCAAGCCAACCTCTCCTCCTTTTTCGTGAGGTCGGACTTGCGTCTTCATCCGCGGTTTTAACGCTGGTAGCGTGTGGCCAAGTCTCCAAGGACACCGGCATCCGCTTGTGTTGTATGGTGGTCCGAGTCTCTATGGACTACTGCATTCACGCGCTGTAGTGTGGCAGTAGCTTTTGAACTACTGGGGCCAGCTCCAACCCCAGCAGAGGTGCAGCCACTGGCAACACAGTTACTCACTCCTTCACTGTGCCCGCCGGTCGTGGCAGCTGCGTTTCCCACCTATCTTTGGACTGATATCCCAGCCCGAGTCTTTCCTTTTTTTTTAACTCCATATTGGTTTTTCCTTCAGGGACCATACCCCTAGCGTTTTATGTCTAACGCCAGACACCTCCTAACAATTATTGGAATACGGCGCCACATGTCACCCACAGGGGAACATCATATAGAGCCGAGCTCCCCGTAAGCTCCTCCTTTCGTACTCCAATCTTAGCTAGACTTCCTTTTACCCACACGTGATCCTGACTGTTCACTGCAGTGTCCAAGAGCACTACAGTACTCAGCCAGGTTGGTAAGGTGCATATAAAGGTTATCCAGTTGGCACCTGCGGGGAGGATATAGGTAAGAGGATTTTCGCCAACCAGGTTTAATGTAAACAATAATGACAATTTTAGGAGAAATAGCACGAATAGGCGTAACAATAATCAAGGAAACATATAAGGATCGGAGATGAACAATACTTGCCTTTAACCTCCGATATATACACTCATAAGGTATGTAGTCTATCGAACAATTTAGTAAACTATATTACTGTTAATTACAAGTAAATAAAATCAGATTTAAAGATACGGGTTCCGATGTTTCTATTTGTAAGGAAAAATATATTGCAAAATATTTTAGGAATAGACTTTAGTCGTAGATGTAAAAACTTACTGGCATTACGGAAGAGGGTATATGCCTCTGGGTCTTTTCTCTCCCATTTTCTGAGCTTACAGAGAGAGAGAGCAGATGGTTTTGGACGTTAGGCACGAGTGTTGCCTCTCTCCGCTCTCGGTACTGGCTTTATGAAAATGGGCCCCGTTTTCGGCTTCTGGCTACTCTGCTTTGCCCGCGCTGCAACAGATGTTGTTGGTTGCTCTTCAACACCAACATCAGATTTTGCCCTGTTCCCCTTCAGTTTAGGTCGGAGCTGGGCACTGCCAAAGCCTTAGTAGACCTTGTCACCCAGTTTCTCAACCCTTTCAGACGAGATGGGGTCCAGAGCAATTGCCAGCTCGACCTGGTCGCCTTTTTGTAGGCGATGGAGCACCCGCAACTCGCTGACACTAATACCCGAATTCTGCGACTCCACTTGCCCCAAAATTCGGTCATTCTGCCAAGACACCGAGCCGGGAAAGTAGCCAACGAAGATCTTGACCTTTGGCACTTTTGCCTCGTCCACTACCTTCAACTCAGCCCCCTCCCATGGCTTCATGGCTGGTATCCTTTCTTCAGCCCACGCTACGGTTTCGTCGTCCAAACAGTTGATCGCCAACCATCCAGGCTTGAAACTACAGCCTGCAAAGCCAGGCTTCACTGGGCCACCACGAGTCTCGAACATCTTGTCGAGAATACATCGGTGTACCTTCCCAATTTCTTCAGTGGACCATATGCCTTCCGGGAAATTGCTAGGTATAACCCCTATCTTTTAGGAGCAGACTGTCTCCGCTAGAGTAGGCTTTGAACAGGGAACCCTCAAGGAGGCGCCCTGCACGCCATGTCTTTCAGAGACCACCGCCACCTTCTTTCTGGAACAAGGTTCGCCCCAAGTAAGGTTCTCAGCTCCTTCATCTCACCACAAACCGGCGGCTCAGCTGGGAGCACTATTGACAATTTATCAATGTTTTTGTTGCCCTCTTGTGCAAACCGCTTTGTCGGCTTGGAGCTCGATGTCGGCGTGGAGCCATTTGATCGGGATCTTTTAGGAGTCGATCGCGCACACAAGTTGGCTGGATTTGCCGCCAAGGACCGAGCTGTTTCCAGCGATATGCCCCTGGCAAGCAAAGCCTTAAATCGTTTACGTCCAGCGCCGGACAGCGTCACTCTAAGTTTTGGAATCTTCTCTGGAGCGCGTTCAAGAAGATTTCTCTCTTGTTCCGAGGAGATAGACATCCCAGCCGACTCCTGGCTAAGTGGATTATCCATCTCATCCGGCCTGTCGGATAAGGGACCGGGTACCCCCAACCATGCTTTCATTGCCGATGGGACCAGATGCCCCCTCGACCAACGATGGCAGATGGCTCTTTGTAGCCACATTATGCACATTTGAAGGTGTGCAATCCATTTTTTCATATTGCGTTAAATTTTTCATGTAGTTTCTCATATATGTTTTTTTTTGCGTTTTGGTCACCCACGGTCGCCCCCATGGTAAGGCTAATTAAAACCGTAGGTTCGCCGGACCTCGTACGAAGTTCGCTATTAAGCTTGACTCTACCCCGTCAAGCAAGCTCACTGGCATAGCTGTTCCACCGTGAATTTAGGGTGTTTTTTTGGGTCAATAGGTCTGGTGAACCCTGCCCCAGGGAGTTCTCCCTCTCCCCCGCCCGGCAATCAGCGACCCAAGTCCAGCAGAGACATGACCGTACTGAAAGTGGGCCATTGGTCTGTAAAGGAATTGCCGCACTTCCCTGAAGGGCTGACTAATTTGTTAGTGTCTAGGCGATCCGGCGGTCTCAATGAGACTTTCGATATTGGCCAGTACGACTACTAACTAGCCTTAACGACTGAGCAAAAATCATAGAAAACTACTTTCAACCTGTGCGTTGAAGGTAGTTCTTAGTTTGTGTACCTGGACCATATCACCGTCTTTCATGTGCCATGTTCCAACACACAGTAAGCCCCTACACCGCAACGAGGTGACTACTCAGCGTAGGAGATATATATATATATATATATATATATATATATATATATATATATATATATATATATATATATATATATATATATATATATATATATATATATATATATATATATATATATATATATATATATATATATATATATATATATATATATATATATATATATATATATATATATATATATATATATATATATATATATATATATATATATATATATATATATATATATATATATATATATATATATATATATATATATATATATATATATATATATATATATATATATATATATATATATATATATATATATATATATCGGGTTTTTCAATAGGAGCGCTAGAAAAGTTTTTTTAAATAAAACAAAACCGGTTTTAGAAATCAATGAAATTCTTTATACCTGTGAAAGTACGTTCGATGCCATTATGTATGGAACTCGATTTCTTTTGCATGGCCACCACGGGCACGCTTGCAGAAGTCCAGACGCTGAACCCCATTTTCAACGGTTTTCAAGCATAAATCGGCCGATACTGCTGCAATTTCAACAAATCACTCAATGGTCGCGCTATCATTGCAAAATTCGGGATAAATTTACGGAAGTATCCAGCTAAGCCGAGAAATCGCTGTACTTGCTTCTCTGTTGTCGGCTCTGGAAACTGCCGAACGTCTTTTGTCTTCAACGGTGATGGTTTGATGTGGCCATTTTCTACTTCGTATCCCAAGAAATCGATTTTCTTCTGTAGTAATTGGCACTTCTTCCATTTGATATTCAAATTGTATTCAGCCGCGACATTTAGAACTATTCGCAATCGGCGCACCGCTTCCTCTTCGTTGTCTGCAATGATGATCAAATCGTCCATGTAAATTAATAGAATGCCTTTGAGCATCAACGGCAGCCGGGCTAACGCACAACCCAAATGGTACTTTAAGAAATTCGAATTGGCCGGCTGGTGTAACAAACGATGTATACTTTCGGCTGCCTTCATCGACCGATATATGGAAAAACCCATTTGCCAAGTCGAGTGTACTGAACACTTTACTCTTCTGTAGCAAGTCGATTTGTTCTTCTATTATCGGCATAGGGTATTTGTCCTTCACAACTTTCTTATTGAGCAGCCGATAGTCAATACACAATCTCTTTGACCCGTCTTTTTTCTTTACCAGAACAATTGGACTGGCGTATTCAGAAACACTTGGACGAATAATTCCATCCGCTAACCATTCATTTGTTTGTTTTTCCACTTCAAATTTTTCACATTGTGGCAATCGTCGTACTCGTTGCGCCACTGGAATCTCGTCTGTCAACACAATTTTCAAACTCACTGGCGCTTCTTTAATTGGTCGTGGTTTATATTCGTCTATCAGTTGCTTTACTTCTGCTTGAATTGAATTGCATCGTATGTGTGTAATGTCTGGCTGCATATTTTCTTCGTCTGAAATAAACACACATTTCGCTTGTTGAATCATTTCTACAGTCGTTACATCGGTGGTAGATTTTATTGCATCTGTCATCCATACTCCGTCGCCAGAGAAACAAACGGTTGCTTGCTTTGTTAAATTTGTGCCGATTATCACATCTACATTCATACTATCGTTTGGCATGATATGGCACTGACCGATCAACTCGCATTCGTCTGCTCTCACTGTAACATTGAATACTCCGATTGCCTTTGTGTGTGTTAAACCGATACCACACACCACCATACCCGTTGCTGAATATGCACCGAAACCATGTGAGTGAAATACATCTTCCGAATCGTTGAAATTTGGCTGCCGCTATCTATTAATGCTTCCATTTCTATCCCGTTAATATTAACAGCTTTGTAAGAATTTTTGCATTCCATCACATTAATGCCGCCACTTGTCTTGGCGCCATGTCTCTCGCGTTTGCATGCAATTGATTTATGGCCGAACTCATTGCATTTGAAGCATTTAGGTCCTCGATTCTTGTCTGGACAATTGTCTGAAAAATGTGATTTGTCGCCACAGTTGTAGCAACCTCGTTGCTTGCCGAAATTTTGTCTATCTCTTTCACCACTTTCGATTCTACTTACTGCGTTATTAAAGTCGCTCCTTTCGTTCGCTCTTCTTGGTTCGGTTTTGGACTGTATCTGCTCAAACGTTTTCAGTTTCTCTTTTTGTTCTGCGATAGACTTTGCTTCATAAAGGAACGTCTTGCTGTGTGGAGATCCCGCTATGCCATCAATGATATAAATGATAATTGCACACACCTCAAGATTTGCCTGTGCTGCTATATCCAGCATCGTATAGACATATTGTCTGTATGTTTCATTCGGCTTCTTCTTCCGATCGCACAGCATTCGATGTACAGTGGCACTATTTACCGCTGATTTAAACTCTTGTTTTAGGTCCGCTGCGAGCGCCGTATACGATTTTGCTTTGGATTCGTGTTCCATATACAGCTTGGCTGTACCTTTAAGTAATCGCTTCGCATACATCAGCTTTTGTAGTTCCGACCATTGTAGCAAATCGGCTGTTTGTTGAAATTCATCTATCCATTCGTTTATGCTGCGT